>JAASFN010000945.1:0-11818 GCA_023333795.1 Globisporangium rhizosaccharum | reverse complement strand
GGGTCCTGCGACGAGCGCTGCAGGATCGCATTGAACATCACAGCGTGCTTCTGGACGCTCTCAGTCATCGACTCGCGCAGCGACCGGAGCGAGAAGAGATTACTCCCGGTCTTGCGCTGGTGCAGCCACTTGGCACCATCGGCTGCAAAGATACCGTTGCCGAGGAGGTCCTGCATCTTCTCGGTCATGCCCGGACCCTTGTCGAACGACTCAAAGTGTGTCTTGAGCACGTCTTCGAACAGCTCCGGTGTGCTCACGACGACTGCAGCTGGACCGCCAACGAGACCGGTCCAGTACGCCTCACCGTGAAAGTGCTCGCTGAGCTCCAGGAGCCAGTCGTAGACGCGGTGCACGTTGATCGCCGAGAGGAACGTCGTGTTGAAGATCGGCAGCGTGCCTTGCGGCCACACGCGCGGTCGCGCGCGCTTCATCGCCTCGGGACGAGTCGCGAGCTCGTAGAGCCACTGCGCGCCGCCGATGAGTGCGAGCAGCAGCGCGAGTCCCGCGGCAGACTGCAGCCACGACGTCGGTGCGGTCACGATCATCTTGCTGCTGTGTGCTGTGTGTGTTGTGTGTGCTGTGTCGGGAGTTGCGGTCGTGAGCAACTGCGCGAGACGCGAAGAGCCAAGGTGTGCTCGCTTGACCGCCGGATTGCGAGTGCGCTCGGGTGGCCATCATCGAGCGGGAACGACGTCGCGCCAAGCTGTCGTGACCTCTGACCTCTGACGCATGTGTGTTTTCAATGGGGTCAAGATTACGCCACATACATTGATCAAGATATTTTGTTAATGCATATATTCATAAAATCACGACGATGTGGCGACACTTCAGAATCAGAAAGAGCCAGCGCACAGTCATCATGATTCCCAGGATGCATCCTCGCAAAGACCTCCAGCATCGCAGCAGTCTAACGCGAGCCGACCACACTGCGTGATCCTGAGATGCTGCTGTGGCGTTGCTTGAGGGCTTGGCTGGCGTCTGCGCAGCAGGCTCGACAGTTGCAAGCAGTGGACCGTTCATCGACAGCAGCAATGCGAACGCGTACGTTAGCGGCTTGGTCTGTGGCGCGAGCTGGACGCGGTACTTGCTCAAGAGACTCGAGACCACGATACGCATCTCGGTGAGCGCCATGTTCATGCCAAGACATGCGCGCGGTCCGCTGTGGAACGACGTGAACTGGAACGGCGAGAACGACAGCAGCTTGCCCGTCTCGGTGTCGAGCCACCGCTCGAGCTTGAACTCTTTCGCATTAAGTCCCCACACGCTCGTGAGCCGCGCCATCGTGTAGCTCGAGTAGACGACGCGCCAGCCAGCACTGATGAACGTCTCGTCATGCAGCACGACGCCTTTGTTCGCTTGCTTGATGTTCATTGGCACGGGCGGGTACAGTCGCGTCGTCTCGCGCAGCGCTGCTTCGAGGTACACGAGCTTCTGCGAGTCGTCCATGCCAAGCGCTGCGACGTCGCCACGCACGAGCTCGGGTGCTTGTGCGAGCAGCTCGTCTCGGATCTTGGCTTCGACGTGCGGGTGCGTGCTCAAGAGATAGAAGAACCAGCTCATGGTCGCGGCCGTTGAGTCTCGTCCTGCCACGAGGATGCTCACAACGAGGTCCCTTAGTGCGAGAGTCAACAACAGAGTCAGTAGCCTCGCGACTCGAGCCACTGCTGCTCTTGCTACTGCTGGTAATGAAGAGCGAGACAATGTCACGCCGACTTGGAGTCTCGCCCTGCGCCATGGACTGCGCGATGATCTCGTAGATCGTGTCGTCAATCACGCGCACGCACTGCGTGAGCTCGCGCTCGTAGCCAATGTGGAGCCGCCGCAGCGCCTGCCAGAGCCAGCGTGGGTGGAAGAACCGATGGAGGAGAATGGGCTCCACGTGGTCGAACGCCGCTTGGAACGGATGGTCAATAGGCGATGTGAGGATGTCCATGCGCACGCTGAGCGCAAACGCAACGAACGTCTCGGTCGAGAAGCGAAAGAAGGGCTTCGTGAGGTCGATTGGCTCGCGAGTCGCCGCAGCGGCATCCAGAATCGTGTGGAGCTCGTCAAGACTCGTGTGGACGCTCTCCGTGAGCGTCTCGCGCAATGCGCGCTGCGTGAACAAGTGGCTCACGACCTTGCGCTGGTGGCGCCACGCAGCGCCGTCGACTGCAAAGATGCCATCACCGAGCACGTCGCACATGATCTCACTGTACTCTGGTCCTTTGCCAAAGCTCGCAAAATGCGTCTTGTTCACGTCCTCAAACAGCGCCGGCGTTGCGACGACGACTTGGGCGACGCGTCGAGCATCGAGAGGTAGAACGCGCCATTGCCACACCTGCTCTGCGCTTCGCTCTGGTCAGAGAACCAGTCGTGGATCCGGTGCACGTGCCACGCTGTCTGGAGTGTGTTCCCAAGCAGCGGGAGCGTTCCGCGCGGTCGTGGCAGCGACCGGATGCACTGAGCTGCTGCCGATGGCGTTGCGAGCCACTCGACGGCGCTGTGGAGCACTGCAGCGGCGACAAGTGCGAGTCCGAGGTGTAGCAGACAAGACGTTGTGTCGATGAAGTCAGAGCCGATGAGCGCCATCGTCAAGCTGACTGTACGCGATGAAGCGAGTGAATGCAAGAGTGACGAGCTAGACAGCTCGAGGAGCTAGTGAGACGCATTCAAACGCGAGATCCGAGCGAGACGCTCAGAGCATCAAAGGGAACAAGCCAACAGTGTGTACAAGAGATGTGCCTGTAATTGCACCAGAACCTATCGACATCTTCGAATGAGTATGCACAGCGCAAGAGGCAAGAGCGCGTGGCTTCGTCGCGCTCATATGCAGCTCACCTACTTGGACGCTCGCGCTTCGTCACGCGCGCAAGCAACGGCGTCTTCATCGGCAGCGTGAGCGAGATGCCGTACTTCACGCGCTCAGGCTCGTCGACGTGGAACGCAAAGCGCTGGAGCAACGTACCGAGCACGATCTTGAGCTCGAGCATTGCGAGGCTCTTTCCGAGGCACCGACGTGGTCCAGCGTGGAATGCGAGGAACTTGAACGGCGACTCAGTGCGGAGGCTCTGCGTCGTTGGATCGATCCAGCGCAAAGGGTCAAACACCTTTGCGTCTGGACCCCAGACGTGCGTCATGCGACCGAGTGCGTACGACGGGAACGCTGCGTGCGTTCCGCTTGGGACAAACGTACCGTCAGCGAGCACGGTGTCTTGGACTGCGATCTTGAAGTTGAACGGCACTGGCGGGTACAGCCGCAACGTCTCGTGCAAGACCGCATCGAGGTACACGAGCTGCTGGACTTGCTCCATGTCTGGGATGCACATTGTCTCGCCAAAGTGCG
This sequence comes from Globisporangium rhizosaccharum, assembly GCA_023333795.1. Lineage (NCBI taxonomy): Eukaryota > Oomycota > Peronosporomycetes > Pythiales > Pythiaceae > Globisporangium > Globisporangium rhizosaccharum. The sequence goes on along the minus strand of JAASFN010000945.1, from coordinate 8,493 downwards.
CAGCGAGCTCCTCAACGACCTTGTCTTCGACGTCTGGGTGTTGACTCAAGCACAAGAAGAACCAGCTCATGGTCTGCGCCGTGGTGTCGCGACCAGCGAGGAGAAAGTTAACGACAATGTCGCGCAAGAACTTGGCGTCGACTTCGAGCGGATTCGCTTGCCCTGGCGCTTGCACCGCGCTGTCGAGGAACAGTGACACGAGGTTTTGCTTTCCAGGAACACTCGTGGTTTTTTGGCTGAGTTGTGGGTCTTCTGCTCCTGTCGCTGGTGCTGCTGTTTGCATCCGTTGCTGCTGCTGCAACGAGTCATTGATGATGCGGTACACGACACTGTCGATCACGGGCATGTCAGCACGGAGCATGCCTTCTGCGCCAATGCCGAGCCAGCGCTGGAGCTGCCAGAACCAGCGCGGACGGCCGATGCGCAGTCGCGTCACATGCTGCGCGCGGTCGAGCGCTACTTGGAACGGATGCACAGCACCGTCGTGGCCGAGACAGTCCAAGTCGATCCCAAAGCCAATCGAGCAGAACGTTGTCATTGCGAACTTGTTCAAGAGCTGAAAAAGATCAACGCGGTCGTGGTCGCGCGCAACGCGGTCGAGCATCGCGCAGAGCGTCGAAGTGTGGTGCTGCACAGCGACTGCCATCGAGTCCCGGAGCTCACGCATTGTAAACAGCCGACTTGCGGTCTTGCGCTGCATGACCCACATGTCGCCATCGACTGCAAACACGCCGTCGCCGACGAGGTCATGCAAGATCTCGCGCAAGTGTGGACCTTTTTCAAAGTGCCAGAACTGCGTCTTGAGGATGTCTTCGATTGCACGCGGGTCGCTAAAGACGATCGCTGGTGCACTTCCGAGCACCGAGTACGCCCACGGCCGTCCTTGAAAGCGCTCACACTGTGCCAAGAGCCACTCGTGGATCTGCGCTTCGTGGCGCACAACGTCGAGCGTGTTCTTGAGCCACGGCAATGTTGTTGGCGGCGTTTCGAGCTGCGGGTGCGACGCATTGCGTTTCAAGGACGCTTGGAAGAGATGCAGGAGCGCGAGCAGTGCTGCTAGACCAGCGAGTGCTGCGAGCACGAGCACGAGCAGAGACTGAAGCTCAAACGAGTCGATGGTAGTCGGAAGCTCGAGCATAGGAACGACGAGACTTGCTAGTGCGCTGCGAATTCAGAACTGAGTGTAGGACTCGATCGAGAGCATGAGCTGAATGTGGCAGTTGGCAAAATATGTGAGACTAGACGCTCGAACTCTGGCGTATCGTCGAACAGCACAGGAGCGTGAGATTACGCATGGGTACTGACGTAACGCTGTTGATGCGGTGCAAAGTGCAAAGACTGCATGAAGGTGCCGAAGAGCCCGGATCAAGTCAAAGTGAAGGCGTCGAAGACCTTGGGTGGAGGTCGAGGTGGCGAACTTGAGAGCGAGAGTTAGAGTGCCCCCCAAAGGTGGGGGAATCCCGAGAAATTAAAGAAATTTATCACGAATTAACCTTTCGGCCAATGAGCGAGCATGAAGAAATTAAATATACCTTTATAAGTATGAGTTGCCCATACGCTTGTTTGCTAGTATTAACTGCACGTACTTTGCCGGCACCTCACAGTACAGCAAGCTCGCGACGTGACTGTGAGCATCCAAGCGAGCAGCTCATATCAAGGAGCAGCAAGAGCAGCAGCATCGACAGCAGCATGCGGACTCCGTTCGAGACTGCGATGATGCTGCTCGTGACTGGCGTCACAAACCTCTGCATGCTGCCTGCAATTGTGAACCTGCATCGCCAAGCCTACGTCTTTGAGGTGCGCTCGCATTGCCATGCCTTGATGGACAACGCAGTGCGTGTGACACCAGCGCTCACTCACACTCACACTCATGCACTGTACATGACATCAAGGAATTCATTGGCTCCTTCACAATGGTCACGAGCTTCCTCTACCACTGCTGCGACAGCATCGACGGTCCATTGTGGCTCACAGAGGTGCGTTCGTTGTCCACACTTGATCGATCCCGACGCGCTCATGGTGGTGCGACTTGGATCCAGTCGCTCATGCTCACGCGACACTATGATCGACAACCATGCAACGGACTGGTGTGCGCAGGGCCAGTGGCACCGATTGGACAACATTGGCTCGATCATGAGCTTCATCATCTGGGTCATCCACCTCATGGACTTGTCGAACCGGACGCACGAGCGGTATCTCCACTACGCCTTCCTCGCGCTCGTGCTCGTGTTCCAAGAGAAGAATCCGTGGGACGAGTGGAACTCGGCCGCGCCGATTCTCCTCTGCTTTGCACTGCTCCTAGCGATTGTCGTTGCACGGCGGCGATTGCCGCGCTACGACCTCACGCAGCTTGCGCGCGGCGTGTTCTTTCTCCTCTGCGGCGTTGCATGCTTTGCGCGAGGTCTCGATGACGACAATGACCCGTTCCGGTTCTTCCATGGCTGCTGGCACGCGTTCGTTGGTGCAGCAGCGTACTACAACTTTCGGATCCTGCCGTCGCGCCACCTCCAAGCGACAGCGACGCACTTGCCACTCAAAGCGCAGCGACGGTGGATTGACTGAATTGATAGAGCATTGTTCGTGTCTGGGCTCTGAAGTGAGCAGATCAAAGCGTATGTGAGATCGAGAAGCACTGATCGACCATGGTACAAGACAAGTGTGGTCAGATTCGCTTTCAATTCGCTCTATTCAATACAAATCGCAAGATTAGAGTGCGAAAGCTGTCGACTGATGCTTGGTCTCAGCAGCGAAACTGGAGCTCGTAATTGCTCACATACTGAACGCAAGTGAATGCAATGTGCGATCGTATAACTTGCGTTCAGTATACGGCTCGACGTGCTGAGCATGAGCGGCTCTGCACACGACGACGTGCTGCTTGACGACAGCGGCGACGAGCGTACTGCGTTGCTCCCCTCGGACACACTGCACAGCAGCAGCAACCGCACCATGAGCCTCGCAGACAAGCTCTATGCGTACGACCTCACGCTCGCGACGCTCACGTACCAGCGCTGGGGACAGAACCCGCGCGGTCGGCTACTCTGGGAAGCGCTCTCGCACACTGGCGATGGGATCCTGTACGTCTTTGCGCTGCTGTGTCTGTGTCTCGTTGCGCAATGACACTCATCTCAATGGACTCTTTCTCTACTTGAATGTGCTGCCAGGTGGCTGTTGATGGTGCTGCCAGTGCTCGCACTACTGTGGCTCGTGGGCCGGCTTGACAACATGGCGCCGGCAACGAAGGCTATCACGCAGTCGTTCTACATCTGCATGGCGGTACGTCGCCCATGCATTCGCTGTATGCCTGTGCGCGCGTGGGTGTATCAATTGGCTCGCTGTGCTCACAAACACACTGCTGTGGACTGCATGACCACCATTCATCCATCCATCCGCCCTCCCACTCACACACATCGACAGGTGGATCTCCTCGTGATCATTGTACTCAAACTCATCTTCAAGCGCGCGCGGCCGCCACACCACCAGACCGATGGCCGCTTCGTCGGTCCAGACCAGCACTCGTTCCCGTCGGGCCACGCAACGCGCGTGGGCTGCATCGTCGGATTCATCTTCTACCTCGCACAGAGTACGTTGCCAATGTGCCAGGATGCTATGTGCTGATGACTCTGCCTTGGAGAGAGTGACGCTGCTCTTCGTTCGCTAACCGAGCGACTTGAGCCACGCACACTCACATGTTCACTGTCTCTGTCTTACTATGTACCTCTAGTGCACCCGTCAACAGCGCAGTCGTTCTTCCACATGTCGCCAGCGCTGCTCTGTCCGCTCACAGTGCTCTGGGCACTCGCGATCGGCTTTTCGCGCGTTGCGCTCGGTCGCCACTACCCCTCGGATGTGCTCGCAGGCGCTGTGATCGGAGTGTGTGGGATCTTCCCACTCGCGCAGGCTGTCATCACGCGCGTCGTGGTCTTTGGGCACTAGGACGCTCGGTTCGACTGTCCGTCGTATCGACAGACTGCACTCAACGCCCAGAGCGAGGCGCTCAACCTTGTCAATGTCATCGTCACTCTCTCGCTTTGCTCGGTCTTCTCACTGTCGCTATCATTCGATCGTGTGGCAGTCACGATGGCAAGCCATGTCATGTGGCGACTGACGTCTTCGTGAGTACGAACAGCACTACGAGGACGTTCAGCGCCCAGAGGCTGCCGGTTCGGATGTGGTGCTCTCTCTCACTCACGCTCACAACCAACCAAGTAACTCCAGTCCATGAGCAAGATGTCGATTGCGAATCCTCGCCGTGTTCGAAGAGCGGTGCCGGTGCCTCGTGTGCGTGCAGCCATCTCAGAACGCCTGCGTATCCATGTCATGCGAGTACAGTACTTGGGTCATCGCAGCCTCTGTTGTCTTGTTTACTAGCAATTCTGACAGGGTATTATGCTACACCGTGATTTTTGATACTCAATGCGACTAAATTGTCATTAAGTTTCAAGATGTATCAAAATATTCTGAACTGACGACCCGTGAATTCAGCACAGCTTGGCCAGCTGGACAGTCGGTCCGTTGTTCTCATTTGACTACGTGTTGCTGCTCGACGATCGCGATGCCAAGCAGCGAGTACGAGTGCACGCTCGAGCAGCGCGACTGCCGCGGCGCTCTGCGCTTTGCACGCGAGCTCTGGAGCCGCCAGTTCGTGCTCAAACACGTTGCACCTGGAGTGCTCGCGCGTTCGTCGTCGCACGCTGCGCTGCACCGCGGACACGTCGTCGTGAGCGTCGACGGCGTCGCAGTCGCTGGACTCTCGATGCGCAGGTTCACTGAGCTCTGGGTCCCAACTACGAACACCACTACAACAGAAACAGCAACAGCAGGCTCGACAACACGCATCGTGCGCTTTTGCGATCGCCGGCGCGCTGAGCTCGAGAACACAGTGCGCAAAGAGGTCTTGGCCTCCATGGACCGCACGACCACCACCATCAATGGCTCCGACAACAACCAACAGCAGCACTTCCTTACTCAACGCCACGTCACTGAACGCATTGCGCAGTGCCAAGCCTGGATGTGGACGCATCGCCTCCAGGACGCAGAGCAAGAGCTCTACACGCTCCTGCTTGACCACAATGCAGTCGAGCCTTTGCTCCTCGTGACGCGTCTGGAGGTCACGTTCATTCGCGTGCTCGTGTCGAACGACGCTTTAGTCATCAAGCGCGCACGGCAGACTGCAAAGCAGACGCTTGCGTGGCTCCAGTCGTTCAGTGAACTCCCGTCGCTGTCGCTCGCAAGTGCGCTCGGCGTGCGCATGGCGCTCGCTGAGACGCTCCTCCTGTCCACGGCGCTCCAGTTCATCGCAGAAAAGAACGTCCAGGGCATCACCGAGTTCCGGCGATGCACTGCCATGTACACCGAGCTCCAGTGCGACCTCAATGGTCAGTCAGCGAATGTGCTTGACGCTGCTGCGTCGATGATGCCGACTGATATGCTCGAGGACCTCCAGACGCGTCTGTTCTTTGGTCTTGGGATGCTCCAGCTTGCGAGTACGAGCGCACTCCAGGGTCCAGAGTGGCTTCGCGCAGTCTTTGGTAGCGTTGCTGGCGCACCAGCACAGGCACTGGACAACCTCCTGCGCGTGAGCGGTGCATCGAGTCTACGGTCTGCGTGGGCTTCGCTTGCGCTGTTCCACAGTGCGAGTGCCGTTCGATTCGTCGAGCAAGGCGCCGCGGACGCAGGACGCAAGTACATGAGTCAAGTTGCCCACGTCCAGCGCACGAGCCTCGAGCGCTACCCGCAGTCGGTGCTCCACCTCTGGAGCGCCAGTCAGCGGCAGACAGTGTGCCAACCTACTGACGAACCACAGAGCATTGATGCTGGACTCGCGTCCCTTGCTCGTGCGCTTGCGCTCACACGCCAAGAGGACGAGCCAGCGCACGTCCTGTGCTTTGACGCCGGCTTTCGGTACGCCGTCGCGCTGGACTTTGACACTGCGACGCCACTGTTCATGGTGATTTGCAAAAGCGCGAGCGCACCGAGCAAGCTCCGCGGTCTCGCAAGCGTCTTCCTCGCCGCGACGTTCCTCTTTGTCGCACAAGACACTCGATCGAGTGCATTGCCAACGTCTTCAAGCGACCAAGAGCAGCTCTTTAGCTCCGTGCGTTTGCTCCTGCGCTCGGCGCTGCGGTTCCTCGACGATGCCAAGGCAAAGGACGCAGAGGCTGCGTGTTTAGCGCAGCGCGTCGCCTGCTACCTCGCGAGCGCCGACTCGGTGCTCCACCTCTTGCCCATTGAAATCCTCTACGTCTACTGCTTGAGCTATGCGAGTTCTCCAGCTGTGGCGAGTCGCAAGACGGACCTCGCGCGCCACAAGCGCGCACTCACGTACCTCGACGCGTTTCACGTCGGCGGCACGAGCGTCGCCGCGATGGGACTGCTCCAGTCGCGCGGCAAAGTGATCAAGCTGAACGCGAACATCCGCTCACGTAGTAGTAGTAGTAGTCGATCCGGCGTTGCGACAGAGGCGCAAGCGATCTGTGAGTGGAGCGTCCTGCGTGCGAGCGTGCTGTTCCAACTCGGAGAGCTCACGCTCGCGCAGCAGCAGCTCGCAACATTAGACGCACTGCTGCCGCATGTGCGAGCGACGTCGTTTGTGCCAGCGCTCGTAGTGCTCTACGACCTCCAGGTCCGCTTGCGGCAGCGGCTCGTACATGCTCCTGAGCCAGCTGACGATACCGAAGATCCGGCGTCTTCACCACCATCCGCAACACTGGCAAAGGCGCTCGAACTGGTTGAGAGTGGTGCGTTTGAGTACAGTCACCTGTACACCGGCAAGCTCAAAGCACTGCTCGCAGTCTGGACGAAGACGCGCGAGTAGTGCGCAGCAGAAGGACATCATCCTAGAAGACGACCCAGAAGCGCCTGTAGCAATAGAGTACACATCCATTGATCGATACGCAACTACACACTCACAGAACGGTCCTACGACCGTCTCTCATCTACGACTTGTCAGCAGCCGCAGCAGACTTCTTCCAGCCAAAGCGCTTGGTAAACGCTGTCGTTGTTGCTGGCTTTGGCGCAGTTGGTGGCGCTGCACTCGCAGCACTCGAGGTCGTGTTGGACCGGAAAAAGGGAAACTTGGGCTTGCCGGATGTCTTCGCCTCGTCGCCAGTCGGTGAGTACACGACCGAGTCAAGTGCGTCCGACTCGACGCTCGCGCCGCTGCTCGCTTTGCGCAGTCGGTTCGATGGCAGCGGCGCGCTCTGTTTCATCGAGAACGTCCGCGTCGCAGTCGTCGCCGACGACGCCTTGCGCGCGAGCTTCGCAGCAACAGCGCCAAGCGCCGTCGTCTTGGGCGGCTGTTTGCTCTGCACGTCGTCGTGCACGTCGGTCTCTGCCGCCGATGACGTGTTGCTCGACGACGCCTTGGAGCTGCTCGACTTCTTGTCAAATACGTGCGCCGACGCGAGCTTGTTGAGCAAGTTCGGTCGGCCCCAACGGCGGCTGGACTTCGGCGCGTCGTCTTTCACGTACGTGTGGCGAGCAATGTCGTCGTCGTCGCCGTTTTGCGCGTCGCCGCGACTGGCGTCGTCGGTCTCACCGACACTGCCGCGCTCGCTGTCAGTGTCAAAGTACTGCGGCTCATCCGGTGTCTCGGTCTCGACCGGCGCCTTTGGCACCGTGTTGATCGCTTCAAAGAGGAGCTGACCGTACGACTCGCGCGCAAGGTTCGACGACATGGCGCTGCTGCGCGGCGTGCCCGAGTCGAACGAGTTGCGACGGTATGACGGCGACGGCTCAAACGGCGACGACGGCCGCACAAAGTCCGAGTTCGTGCTCTCACGGTCGTCATTGTTGCTCACGCCATACGCAGTCTTGTCGATTGACGCCGGCGATAATTCGAACGACGCAAGTGTCGAAGTTGACGACGACGGCGCAGTCTCATACGCCGAGATATCACCGTCGTCCTCCTGCTTGGACATGACCAATTCAACTTGGTTGTCTTCAGATGTTGGCGTTGCTGGTTGCAGCGGCAGCACATCGTCTTCGTCGTCAGCATTGTCGCTGACTTCGCTGTCCGTGTCGTCAAGGCTTATGTTTTCGTCTGCCATGCTTGGAGCATCGTCAGTGGCCGAAAGCGCGCCGCTAAACGAGAGCTCCGACGCATCAAGGTCGCTCGCAAAGCGATCCTCTTCGCCTCCGTAACTGTCGCCGCCGTAGCTGTCGCGGTCGCTCTGCTCGCTGTCGTCCTCATCGCTGTCATCTTCATCGCTGTCATCCGAGTAGAACTCTGAGAACCGACCAAGCTGACTCAGCTTCTCCAGTTCTTCAATCGTAGGACGTGATGGCATGCTGCTCGTGCGGCGTTCGTCTTCCTCAGCCACAACGATAGACACACGTCTCCCGGAAGAGATCACCGCAGCCGCAGCAGCCTCCGCCTCGGCTTGCTTCGCAGTCTTGAGCGACGACACTGCAGACCGCGCCGCCATGCCGCGCCACTGGCTCTGGAGCTTCACAGCCATCGCGTTCTCCAGCTCCGCCTCGCGCGCCGCCTCG
>JAASFN010000944.1:0-11825 GCA_023333795.1 Globisporangium rhizosaccharum | reverse complement strand
GTCGCGCACGAGCGCTACGTTCGTGCGGTACGCGCCATAGACCTCCATGCTCTCTTGCTCAAGTGTGAGCTGAGCTGAGCTGAGCTTGCGTCGCTTCGAGCAATCAGGTTGAAGTGCTGTGATGCGACAGATTTGTATGGATTTGAGTAGGAAGTGAGACTGAATACAACTGCAAGTACTAGCAGTATTCGTTCAAGTACGACATTGTTTACTCCTTTAAGTGCGACAATGCACGACGCTCACTCGATTTTATCACTATACATTCGATTACGCACTGCTCAGTTCCCCACAGTCAAGAACACCTCGCCTTCGACGACGACGACGCACTTGCTTCTCGACCTGCGTGTCGCGAAGCGTCCTGGTCGTCGCCTCCCTTGCCTGCTTCCTTCATTAGCACATACACAGCGTTGCGATGATGCGCCTCGGCTTTCCCAGAGCGAACAACCGCAACAACAACAACAACAACAACGATGGCAGTAGCAGCGGCAATACGGCGTCCTCCATCTTCTCCAACATCACGAGCACTGCGATGAGCATCACGGGCTCTGGCAACAGCATCGTGCACGGCTCGTCTGCGATGGAGCGCGCTGCTGCCGCTGCTGCTGCAAACTCGCAGCAGTACACGCCAGGGGACGGCGAGGACCTCCCACCTGGCTGGCGACTCGTGAGCAGCCGAGCTACTGGTCGCGACTACTACCTCCACCTCGCAACGAACTCGACGCAGTGGGAGAAGCCGACAGAGGCCGAGCCGAAGAAAGGCGTCGAGCAGGCCGTGCCGCACCAGCGCTCAGGACACGCCACGAGCGTGTTCACGAGCGGCGTGTCCGGCATGCGCGCAGGGCTCACGTCGATGTTCTCGCAAGCGAACACGCGGCTCCAGACGACGCTCGCGACGAACTCGTCTGCTGCGCACAGCAGCAGCAGCAGCAACTTGGCAGCGCAGGCAAAGCTCGGGTCGTCGCAGCTGCGCGCGTCACAGGAGATCGACCGCGAGGGCCAGCAGCTCGTCGAGATGTTTGAGAACGAGCGGCTCGACGGGAAGCTCCAGGCGCAGGACCCCAAGCGCTTTAGCGACAAGCACGCAGCACCAGGCGCTGGCTACGACGCGCTGCCAGACAGTGACCTCCCCGATGGCCACGAGTGGGTCACGGAGTGGGAGATCGACACGAACTACACGGCAGTGGACCGCGACGGCTGGACGTACGCAGCCGACTTTGTCGAGATCGTCCGCCTCTTGCGCGACGACTTGAGCCACGCGTCGCGCCATCCAAATGACGCAGTGCGGCGCCGGCGCTGGATCCGGTACCGTCAAGCGACAGACGACGCGGGTCCTGCGTCGCCGCGCGAACCGAGCGAAGCCAAGTCGCTCGGGTCGTCTGGGACCTGGACCAGTACGAACGATGGTCCGCTGTCCGAGTCGTCGTACGCGTACGCAGACGAGAGCGACGACCCGTTCCACCGCACGGCGCAGAAGCAGCAGAGCGGCTTCCGCGTGAACATGAAGTTCCCGCACCGCGGCGCGAAGGACAGTACGAAGGACTACCAGAGCATCAACCTCACGGACGTCCTCTGGCTCGTGAACGCGCACGACGTCCCGAACGCACCGACGGACGAGCTCATGCGCGAGAAGACAGCGAACTTGGAGGAGCAGATCAAAGACGCGACGACGCGGTCCGTGCGGCTCGAGCGCGAGCTCCGCGCGCAGCACGACACCAAGTCGAAGGACCTCGTGGCGCAGCAAAAGAAGTTTGAAGCGCTCGTGGCGCAGTACAAGAAGATCAAACAGGAGAACGAGGCGCTGCAGGTCAGCGTCACGGCGCATCGCGCGACGGTCGAAGCGCTGCGGAAGGAAGCGGTGCGTCTCTGCGTAGTGCTCTCTTTGGGACGCTCTCTCTGGGGCTCTCTGGCTCTAGGGCTCTCATTGGGCTGTAGGTCCTTGGAACCCTGGGGCTCTTTGGCTCTGAGATGGCTGGACGAGGACTCTCATAGCTGTTGTTGTGGTCGCGTGTGCTGCTGCTGCGTAGACGGAGAAAGACATGCTCGCGAACGACGAGCAGCGAGCGCTGAACGCCGAGATGTCGGCTGCGAACCAGGCGCTTGAAGAGAAAGCCAAGGCGCTCGCGACTGCGCGCATGCGGTACAAGCGCGACAACAAGTCGCTCGCTGCGTCGCTCGACGCGGCGAAGAAGCGACTGGAGCAGCACCGCGCAAAAGCGAACGACGATGCGCAGGACCCGCTCGCAAAGGAGCTCAAGACGGAGATGGAGAAAGTGCGGCAGCTCCACGCAAAGCTCGAAGCCGTGCGGCAGCATCGCCTCGCAGTCGAAGAGGAGAGCAAGGCGCTGTTCAACCAGGTCGTGGAGAAGAAGGCGGACCTGAAGTTCAAGTCGAAGAAGAAGGTAGGACGACGCGCTGTTTCGGTCGGACGAACAGTCGGACATGTCGCATGGATTGCGCACTGACTCGATGGACTGAACGCGTAATGCTATAACTACTAGATGGAGACTGCACTCAAGGACGTGGACGAGAAGCTCCAGAGCCTCAAGGCCGAGCAAGCGGAGCTGTCGAAGCGCTTGGCGCAAAAGCCCGAAGGCGACGACCTCCGCAAGCTCAACGCGCGACGGAACGACATTCGGAGCGAACTCGGTGCGCTCAAGGAGCGACGGACGATGCTGTTGGCCGAGAAGCGCAAGCAAGAGGGCGTCGAGCTGTGAAGTGGTTCAGTCGCTGGCAAGTAAGAGGTGTCTCGGAGCGAATCTCTGGACGAACAAGATGTCGTCCGTCTCACCTCCAGTCCCAATGACTGACTGACTGACGGCCAGGTCGACGCATTCGTCCGTCGTCTGGTTGGTTCACTGTGCGTTGTCAATGAATGTGTGTATTGCTCTCTCTCGCTCTCGCTCGCTCGCGTTCAAAATCGCTCTGCAGTCGACAGGCGTCTGTCGAGTACGAGAGCTGCTGCTGCGATCTCCTACACTCAGTCTCCTTCTCTCCTTCTCTCCTTCTCTCGCTCCTTCTCGTATCTACCAACCTAGGGTCTCACCGCTCGACGTGCGAGATGTGGAGCGAAGCGCAGAGCGTCGCGATCGACTCGTCGAGCGTGTGGTCGAGCACGAACGTGACGTTCGAGCCAAAGCAGCTCACGTTCAGCACCTGTGTGTCTGTGTTGAAGCCCGACATGGCAGCGACGACACCAGTCTCGTCAAAGCCGTACGTGCGGCCGCAGAGCTTGATCGCGCGCCACCGGTCGGGCGACACGATGACCGAGTCGTCTTCAAACGCCGTCAAGCAGCGCTACGCATCGCCACATACGATAGACACTGGCAGTCAGTTCGCTACTCTGTACAAGTCGCTCGTGGCTATCAGGACGCACCTCTGTCACGATCAGACTGATCTCTTCTGCAGTCTCGCAGTAGCTCCAGAACGACACGGCTTCTGCTGCTGCAGCGCCTTCTAGCGCATCGCTGTCACTGCTGCTTTCACTCTCAGTCGCCTGTGGCGCGCAGTACGACAGCAGCACGAGCTGCGTGAGGCCATACGCGCACTTGCGGATCGCGTCTTTGCGCAGCCGCACGATCACGAGCGACTCGGGGTACACGACGAGGTATTGCGCTGCGTCAACGACCGACGCAGTGAGCTCCTGCGTCTGCGTTTCCGACTCGCTCGTAGCATCCTCGCGACTGTCTTTCGCATCTGCGAGGCTGTCTGCGAGGTCCTGCGATGAGCCACTGAGGCGGTCGAATCGCGCTTGCTCGGCGTCTTTCGCTTCGATCAAGCCGTGGACGCCGCGCGAGAGCTTGGACTGGAGACACAAGATTGCAGCGTCGAGTGCCGACTCTTGGACGTAGATGATGTCCGTATCGTACGTGCTCATGTTGAGGATACTGATGTGGTCGTCTGCGAGGAGCTTCGAGAGGAAGCTCACGACGCCTGGGAACTCGGCGACCATCGGACCGAGGTGGATCTGGATTGCACGCCACGCCTGCGGTGCGACTGTGATACGGTCGTCCATGCCCTGTACGTACGCATGAGTGAGGGCATCAGTGAATCTGCTGGCCGGACGTCTTCGTTCTCTCAGACACACACAAAGGCAATGCCCAAAGGACGTACTGCGCGAGTGAACATCTCGACGCCGTTTGGGTCCATGAAGAGCGTCGCGCCGTCTTTGTCGCTCACGACCGAGAAGATCTCAGTCTGCACGGAGCGGCAGACGTGTCCCTGTTCGTCGTTCGCACACGTGCTCTCGTTCTCGTCAAAGCTGCAGCCGCCATAGAGCAGCAGACTGTGTCATCATCAGCAGACGACGTGCATGTGTGAGTGTGAGTGTGAGTGAGTGAGAGAGTCGACGCAAGTTCTTTGTGTATTTCCGATGCACACGTAGCAGCACAGTCGATGCAGCAAGCGCAACGTACTTGAGCAGCGGCCAGCTGCACTCGCGGATGTGCTTGGTCGGGATGAACACCACGCTCACCTGTCCTGCACGCAGCAAGCGCGAGATCGAGAGCAGTGAGCCATCAAAGACAGCGCACGTCACACACACACGCGCGCGCAGATGTGCACGTACCCTGCAGCAGCGTGGCGTGAAAGTTCGAGGTCGTGACGATGTCCATCGGAGCTCTTGCCTCTTGCCTCTTGCCTCTTGCCTCGATGCTGACTAACTCTAACTGCCACTCTCTCTCGAACATGGCTTGGCGTCGTACTGTAGTGGTACATCTGTACCATTTGTACCACAAATATGGTACACCTGAGCGAGCGGGCGAGAGAGCAAAACCTCCCCCACGCGCCATCCGAACTGCGAGACTCGACATCGCAGGTTGTCGTCGTCGCAAGCCAAGCGGCACGAGCAGCACCTGAGCACCTGAGCACCTGTGCACCTGAGCACCTGAGCACCTGAGCACCTGAGTGTCAAGGACATTCAAGCGAGCGACGACCGCATAATTGCCTGCGCGCGCTCGTTCTAGCAGGCAACAGCGCTACAAGCAGTCAAGCAGCTCGAAAAGCCCACGACTCCCACAAAGCCACTCAAGCACGCACCACGCACTCGATCGACATGGCGCGCAAGCAGTTTGTATCGTCAAAGAAGAACGCACCGAGTCGTGCGGTGTCGAGCAAAGAAGCGGCGCTCCACGGCCGCACGGCTGGCGCGACCGACGCGGTCCAGAGCGACCATGACGACGACGACGACGACGATGTGAGCGATGACTCGGACTCGGGCTCGAACTCACCCGGTTCGCCTGCGTCCTCGAACGGTTCGTCGCTCTTTACGTCCGACGAGCAAGACGCGCTCGACGACACTGACGCACGCGGGAGCAGCGCCGACGCAGAGCTCGCTGGCGACACGCCGACTGTCGCCGTCGAAGTCGTGCCAGCGAGCGTCGGCCGCGGCAAGCAGCTGCGGTTCCCAACGGTCATCTCACGCGGTAAAGAGTCGCGCGTGTTTGCGCAGGACAGCGCCACGCGTGCGCACGACGACGACGATGGCGACGATGACAGCGCGAGCGACTCGGACAGTCTCCTCTCGATCGCGAGCGACGAAGAGGACGAGGCTGAGAAGAGCAACAGCGTCGACGATGTCGCTGCCCATCAGCAGCAGACATCTGCACAAAGCGATGACGTGACAATGGCCGACGCCAGCAACAGCAACAGCAGCAGTAGTGACAAGCCAAGCGAGAGCACTGGCGCGACTGGTGGGTACCCGATCAAAGGCGCACGCGCGCGCAAGCGCCATCGTCCAGACTCGGGCTACTACAAGCACATGTCAACGTTTGTGCGCGACTGCTTGCTGAGCGTCCGTGACGGCGGCGAAGCAGCAGATGTGCTCACAGCAGACGCGCACGACACGTTCCGACGCAAGCTCAGCACTGGGACCGTCGAGCGCGTGACGTGGAAAGAGACAGTCGAAGAGTCGGGTACAATTGGTACCAGCAGCAGCAATCCAAACACTGAGACGAGGCGAGAGAGCGAGTCGGTCGCAGTAGCAGCAAGTGAGACGCACCGAAAAGAGCACCGGACAAAGGAGAAGCGGTCTGAGAGCAGCAGTCGGCGACGCGACGACGCGACGTCCGCTTCATCGTCGTCGTCTGTGCGAGCGAAAGAGAGTGGAGCAGCGGCAGTGGACGCGAGCAAGCGCGACGAGGTCAAGAAGCGCGACAGTAAGCAGGACGTCTCAAGCAGCAGCAGCAGCAAATCAGAGGACCCACGACGGACTAAAGCTGAGCCAGGAGCAGCAGCTCCGGCAGTTCCAAAGGCCACGAGCTCGAGTACACCATCGGCTCAGACAAATGGCGCAGAAGCAACGAGCAACAGCACTGCGACGCCATCGACGGAGCTCTGTGCGAGCTGCAAGCGCAAGATCAGCGATGTGAAAGAGCCTGAGAAGCCAGTGGCGGCGCCAAAGAAGAGCGTGACGATCGTCGTGCCGGAGCCCAAGACGGTGCTCGAGCCGCAGGGATCGTTCCTGATTCCGCCAGCGGTGACTCGCGACGTTGCGCGCCTGCGCGCGGAAGCGAGCAAGCTCTTGGAAGAAGCGCGCGCGCTCAAGCACGAAGGCAACCGCAAGGGCTCGGCAGAAGCCGGCGCTGCCGCGCAGATCGCGCAGGGCAAGTGCTACTTGCGCTCGAGTGCCAAGTTCTTCCAGCACGCGCTCAAGTACGCGGACCTCAAAGCCGCGTACAAAGACGTCGGGGACGAGCGCCACGCGCGCACGTGCGGCGAGTACTGCGTCACGACGCTCTCGCAGACGACGTCGCTGATTGAAAGTACGGTCCGGACGATGCAGAACGCCGGGAGCAAGCGCATGGTCGCGCTCGGGTGCAAGCTCGCGTCTGTGCTGCACCTTACGATCTACCGCCTGCAGCACCTCAAGCTCTTTTCGCTCTACTCGGACCTCTTCACGCCAGGTCGGTCACCCGACACGCGGCAGAACGGCACGCCGACGCCACCGACTGGCGCGTCGGCCGACAGCAAAGAGACGGCCGTGCGCGCGCACTTGCTCAAAGAGATGGAGCACACGCTCCGCGGCTTTGACATGTGGCGCCGGTACGAGTCGTGCAAAGTCGTCGTGCTCCCGCGCATCTCGAACCCTGCGACGACAGACCTCAGTGTGCTCTTTGAAGAGCTCGAGAGCGAGCTCGGACGTGCATAGCACCATCGCAGTGGACAGAGTAGGACGAAGAATTGCGAGGTGGTGGTCGAGTACATTGACTGACGAATAATAGACGCGCAGTGCGTACGTACGCGAAGACGACTCGGGTAAGTGCGCACATGGTACTACGGCTCTTTGCTGAACTCGCTCTTGGACACGACGACGCTGTCGCCTTTCATCTCGTACACGAACGCCACGACCTTTGATCCTTGGATCGCCATGAGCAAGAAGCTCGGCACGACGTCGCTCGTAGTGCTGCTGAATGCGCCAGTGATCGAGCCTGGGTTGACAAACCACTTGCCGCCCTCGGTGCGGATGTGCGACCTGCGAGTGTGTGGCATTCAGACAGGCACATGCGTGAGTCCTATAAGCACAAGGGACGCGATAGGAGGAGGAGAAGACGCACTGGTGCGTGTGGCCAGTCACCAAGATGTCGACGTTCATCTACGGACAAACACAGAGAGAGAGAGAGAGCGTGACTGTCAGTAGACGCGCGTCTGTGTGGATCGCAAAGCAGTCGCACTTGTACCTTGCGCTGGAGAGCTGCGAGACTGTGCTGGTCGCCCCACGGGATGATCTGGTGGCCGTGGCAGAGTCCGATACGGAACTGACCGATCGTCACGACCTTCTTCTCAGGGAACTGCGTCTCCTGCATGAGAGAGATCCATAGGCGCGTGTGTGAGTACGTTGGTCATCTCGTGTATGTAGTGTGAGTGATATATACAGAGACGCACTTGGTCAAGATCACCTGCGACGACGTGGACGTTTGGCGCGAGTGCACGGAACTCGTCGTACTGCTCCTTCGTGACCATGTTGCCGGTGCAGAGGATGTGCTGGATCTTGTTCGGCACCTGCACGAGTGCGTCGTGACACGCTGTCAGCACGCAAAGGCGCTGCTTGATGAGCATCAAGAGCGCATACACGCGACGCGTACCAGCATCTTTTGGAACTTGGCAGGGATCTCGGCGGCGCGATGCGGGATGTGGCTGTCGCCGAGCACCAATACAAGCTGCGCGCATGTGTGCATCGACATATATCACAGAGTATGTGAGCTTTGTGTGAGCGCTGCATGAAGCACATGTACACACAGACCGACCTCGCCGAATCCAGTCGCCATGTTGCTGGTGCCTCCTTCCTTCTGTCGTTCCTTTTGAGGTTGAAGCGATCTGTTGTTTGATGCGCAGCAAAAGATTCCAGTGCCTTTTTCTCTCAATTATCTTGATCTAAGTAGCAAATGATGCGAATTAAGACAGCGGAAAGGCTTGGACAAAATGGAGAGGTAACACATTCCCACTTCACATACAATTTTTCAGTTATTTGGAGAGAATTGATTGACCAATAGAATCTGCGAGAGAGGAGTTCAGTCGTCGCGAACGAGCGCAAGCAAGTCGACTGACTGCATTTCCACACCCGCGCCGTCGCTGTCGGACCTGCTGCTTGCTGCTGCCGACGGACGCTCGCGCGCGTGTCCCTCCTCGCTCTCTGTTTGTCGTACACGTGGCGCCCTTAGCAGCTCTGTGCGCTCTTGCCATTGCCACTCGCACCACCAGCAGATCGCACCACCAACAGTAACACCACTCGCAACGATGAGCAAGTCGCTCAAGCACCTCGCGCTCGTGATGCTCGTGCTCCAGAACACGGCGCTCGGCATCGTCTCCAAGTTCTCGCGCTCGTCATCGGACGGACCCAAGTACAAGCCTGGGACCGTCGTGTTCCTCGTCGAAGTCGTCAAGTTCTTCATCTGCTTCCTCGTGCTCTGCAGGGTGCGTCTCTGCGTCTGTTTGTAGCTACTAGCGTGTATACCAGCAGCTACGTACGCAGTACATGCCGACTCACTCGCTTGCTCCCTCTCTCTCACACACACACAATAGCTCAAGAAAGGCAACGTACAGGCGTCTGTGCGGTCGCTGCGCTTCGAGGTCTTTGCCGACACGCAAGGGCTCAAGAAGATGGTCGTGCTCGCGTTCCTGTACGCCGTGCAGAACATGATGGCGCTCGTGGCGTTCGACTACGTCGACGTCGCGACGTACCAGATCGTGTACCAGCTCAAGATCATCACGACTGCGATGTTCATGATCGTGCTGCTGAACCGGCGCTTCAGTGCCATTCAGTGGGGCGCCATGGTCACGCTCATGATCGGCGTCGCCGTGTGCTCAAACTCGCGCTTGCCGGCCAAAGCGGCGCCAGCCGCTGCTGATGACAATGATAGCGACGCGCACGCTGCAGGGCTCGACAGTGCACGCATCATTGGCGTCTCGATCGTCCTTGGCTTGGCCGTGAACTCGGGCCTCGCAGCCGCGTACTTTGAGCGCGTGATGAAGGCGCACAAGGCGACGACGACGATGCAGACGCTCGATCCGCTCTGGGTGCGCAACCTCCAGCTCTCGGCGGTCTCGGTCGCGGTCTGCGCGTTCGACTTGGCGCGGAACGTCCAGGACCTCTACACCGACGGCTTCTTCGCCGGCTTCCACACAACAGTCTGGGTCGTGATCTTCCTCCAAGCCGTCGGCGGGCTCACGGTCGCCGCAGTCGTGCGGTACTCGGACAACGTCGTGAAGAACTTTGGCACGGCGTTCTCGCTCATCTTCAGCTGCATGATCTCGAACTACATGTTCGACCAGCCCGCGCCAGCGTCGTTCTACGTCGGCGTCGTGCTCGTCGTTGCGTCCGTGTTTGTCTACGGCGACAGTCGCTTCGCAGTCAAAGACACCGGCAAAGCTGCGCAGGCCGTTGCTCCAGGCTACAGCAGCAAGCAGCACAGCCACGAGATCCGCATTGACCCAAAAGGTGTCGAGAGCGCAAGCGTCGCGCACGCGAGCAATCTCAACCTCGTGACTGGCCGCACGCAAGCGACTGCGCGCAACAGCGCTGCGTTCTCCGTCCTCGCTGTCTAGAGACAGTGTTGAGTAGCACGTCCGTGTGGAAATAGGCAAGATCGTGCGGAAGTAGATGGATATATGCGGATGTAAACGAGTGAACCTCCGCAGTCAAGCCCAACATGCGCAGTCTGTTGAATCGACCACGCGCCTCTCGTCTATGTACGCACACGGAAGAGCTAGTGCGGCACCATGTTGCGCGCTTTCGCGAGCTTCGCAGCGAGGATCGCGTTCGCAGGCGGTGGAGCGAGCGACGCTGGACGACTCGCACTGCCAATGCCAACGGCTGCTCCAGGCGCTGAGCGCGCGCAGCGTGCGCAAAAGTCCTGGATCGCCGCGGCGACTTGGTCGGGACAGTCTTCTTGGATCACGTGCCCAGCGCCGTAGAGCAGTCGGAGCTCAAACTTGCCCATCATCTGCGCGCGCACGAGCGACGTGTCGAGGCGATCCGAGCCTGCGAGCACGAGGATCTTGGCGGCTTTGAGCGACAGGAACTGCTCGGACAGACCCACGAACCAGTCTGAAGACGCACAGACAGACAGAGGCGTCAGTTAGCCAGTCGCACGTACAGACAGATAGGACAGATAGGTGCTGACGGCAGACGCACCGCGCCAGTACTGCGCACTGCTCTTGAGGTCCGTGCGCCACGTGAATGAGCCATCGGCCAGTGGCGTGAGCTGCGACGGGATCGACACGCGCGCAGCCTCCGGATTGCGGATCGTCCCCGAGTGCAAGCTCCAGGCGATCGCGTCATCGAGCGAGCGGAAGCGCTGCGGGCGTCTGTCCAAGATGCCGTGCATGTGGCTCAGTGACGCGAGCGCAGTGCCTTCGACGACGTCGATGACCATGACGCCGACGAGCGACTGTACGCGCTCAGTCGCAGCGACGCGCACGGCGACTGCGCCGCCGAGACTAGTGATAGTCAGACAGATCACAACACACGATGAGCCTTCAGGCTGAGGACAAGGCGACACGAGAGAGTGAGAGGACGTGAAAGAGCGCACCTGTGGCCGACAATGACCGTCTGCGGCGGCTCCGCGCCTGCATCTGCTGACTCGGGGACGATGCGCGCGATGACGGCGACCATGTCCTCCACGAGCGTCTCGATCGACAAGTTCGCGTCGTTTGACGTCTGCGTCGCGCCGTGGCCGCGCAAGTCGATCGCATGGACGACGTAGTTGGCTTTCAGCAGCGCCTACGACATGGAGGACGTACGTACGTGAGACCATGGGAGCGTGACAGCATGCGTGAGGACACACGGGGACGTACTGTGACAAGACACCATGTCATGGACGTGTAGCCACCGCCGTGAAAGAGCACGACATGCGGTCCTTGCGTCCCAGCGCGGTAGGTTCGGAACACCTGCACACACATGGACGCCACTGATTAGCATAGCAGCGTCGCTTAATCATAAGCGCTTTGCTGTAATTGATACGATACGCACATCGCCGTTTGCTAGTGTGACGTCCTCAGATGCGTCAAAGTACGCGATCCACGACGCTGCATCTGCTGCTGATGCTGGCGCTGCAGCCGCGACCTCCTCGCTCGCCATGATGATCGAGCTGCTGCTTGTGGTGTTGATGCGTGAATGTGGTCAGCTCTGTCATTTTTCCAGTCAGAAGCATAGACTTAACAATTGTATTCAGTCTCACTTCCTACTCAACTCCATACAAATCTGTCGCATCACAGCACTTCAACCTGATTGCTCGAAGCGACGCAAGCTCAGCTCAGCTCAGCTCACACTTGAGCAAGAGAGCATGGAGGTCTATGGCGCGTACCGCACGAACGTAGCGCTCGTGCGCGAC
>JAASFN010000943.1:0-11836 GCA_023333795.1 Globisporangium rhizosaccharum | reverse complement strand
GTTGACGATACATCGGCATTCAGACATCCGAGGCAGGCGAACAGCGCTCGCCCAAGCGACACACTGCTGTGAGCTCACTGCGAACAGTCTGAGCTGAGCTGTCGCTAAAGCCTCTTGCACTCATGTCCTAGTCACTGTCCTGCAGCCAGTCAATGGCCACTTGAGCTCAAGACGTTCGCATCTTCTCTCTCGGGCATCTTTTCTCAGTGTCCAGTGTCGGACTTGGAGTTTGCTTCATTTTTTTGTGTCGCCTCGTGACCTGTGATGCAGCATAGAGTGGGAGTGCAGGCTGTAGTGTGGTGCGTCACCAAAATGAAAAGATCGTGGGTGCTGAAAAAGCGACCTCACTCGAACACGCGCGCTGTCGACCAGTCAATACGAACTCATGCCCACCTCACGAACCACGCACACACACAAGATGCTTTCGACACCCGCGCCGGTTCTGCTGCGATGACACCGACACGAGGCTTGCGAGAGCGTCATGTGCACCGTGCTGGTGCTTCGTTTTTGCTAGTCCATTTCGCAGAAAGGTATGTATTGCGCGTAGTGCATATTTCGATGACAGCATACTGAAAGCAAGGCACAATGATTTCTGCACATTCGCTATTTGCGAGGAAATGCACTAACAAAGCCTTCAAAAGGCTGTTTGGCAGTTTGGATCTTCCAGCCGAAACGAAAGTTCCATGCATCATCGACTCAATTATATTCATATTTCCTGCTAAACCTCATATTTCTTGCATCTAATGTCGCGAACCGCGCATTTATATTCGCATCTATTCATATACAGTCGCACTATGCACTCCTGTACTGAGTTCGTGCGAGCGCCAACAGCAGCAGCGCAAACAGCCAAAGGACATCATGGCGCACTTGTGCTCGTGAGTGAGCGCGCGTTCGAGCAGCAGATCACTCACTCACATTTCGACTCGCGCCGTCGCTGCGAGGACGCACACACGTGGGAGACGCATTCGATCGATCGATCGCCACCTGACGCTGCGCGCGTCGGCAGCTCTGACGCGTCGTCTTCTCTCTCTCGATCGGCTTTTCCGTTCACGCATTCCTTCCACGCCCGCTCACAGCCGCAGTCCGTCGCTCTGGTCCGTTCACTCACTCACTCACTCACTCGCAAGAACGCCAAGCACCAAGCACCAAACACGCGCTCCCTCAGTCACACACAGTCACACACAGTCACACACAGTCACACGTACATTGCACACGTGAGCAGCAGCAACAACAATGTACTGGTCCGCTGCAATGTCGCTCAAGACGCCGAGCCGCGACAAGCCCAACTACGGCTCGTTCAGTCGATCGGCGTCGCGCTCGAGCAGCATGAACAGCTGCAGCAGCAGCGTTCGCATCCCACAGAGCATTCCCGAACACCAGTGCGTGCTCCACTTTGCGTCGCCGCGCCTGCAGCACTACGAAGAAGCAAAGCTCGCCGAGTACCACGAGCTCGAGCAGCAAGCTGCTGCTGCTGCCCACACAGCACCAGTCACGACGACGACAACGACGACTGTGACCATCACAGCGTCGCGCGCATTCCAGATGCTGCTCCTCGCGAGCAAGAAGCTCGGATCACACAGCAGCAGCGCATCTGTATCATCCGCATCCTCCTCTTCATCGACTGCGTCGTCGCCTGCCAGCAGCAGCAGCAGCAAGAGCGACTTTGCGTACGAGCGCATTGCGTCGCCAGACGAGCTGTCCCTCAACAGCAGCAGCGCTCGTGCCACTGGCTCACACGCCACGCCGCTCGCGCACCTCAACGGTTCGTTCGCAGCGAACGAGATGGCCGCAGCTGCAGCGCGTGCAGCCGGCGACGACAGCGACCAGCTCAACTACTGGGTCCTCGAGCGCGAGCGCCTGCGGGCAAAGCGCGAACGGCGGCATCTGCTCGCAAAGCACGCAGCAGTCGACGACGACGAGCCGGCGTCTGCGTGGCGCACTGGCGCGATCATGTGCTCTGTGCCGCTGCTGCTCGTCGTGCTCTTTGCGATCTTCGTGCTGCTCGCGGGCGACGGCAGCGCCAGGAGCAGCGCCGGTGTTCCGAGCGCGTGGGAGTTCATTGTGAGCACTGTCACGGGCAAGACGAGCGACGCAAGCAGCAGCAGCAGCAGCGCAGTCGCAGCAGCGCGTCGCGAAGCATTACGACGAGCAACAGGGGCATGAGGCAGGCAGTCGTGGTCTCTGTGTGGTATACTATGAGCTTCTTTTGTCGTGACTATGAATGTTTGTCTCTGTGCGCAATCACTCGTGACCGTCACTCTGACTCATACCAGTCACTCATGTCGTGAAGAAGAGGTTCAGGAGTCCCTTGAGGTACGCGACGATCTCGCCGGCGCCGAGCTTCGATTCGCCGTAGATCCGGTCGACGAACGTGATTGGAACTTCGGCGATGCGATAGTTCCGCTGGCGCGCGCGCACGAGGATCTCCATCTGGAAGACGTACCCGAGTCCCTGGATCGAGCTCATGATGTCTTCAATGACGGCGCGCTTGTAGAGACGGAAGCTGCCCGTGAGGTCCGACACTGACGGGTTCAGCAACACTGTTGCGAGGTAATTTGCCACGCGACTCGTGAGCTTGCGGCGCAAGTCCCAGCCATAGACCTATAGACAAGTGCGTAGTGTAATGACATGACCATCACTCGAATAGTACTGAGCAGTTGTAATAGCAAACAGAGACGTACACCGCCGCCCGAGATGTAGCGCGTGCCCGTGACGATGTCGCAGTCCTCGCTCGCTTGCTTCCTACGACGACCATTCATGTTCATAGTGAGATACCAGACGCATGAGCGAGCTATACACTAGCGATACACAATACACAGCGTGTCACTCAGAGCACTCACTTGATGAACTCGGGGATGAACTTGGGCTGTAGGGTCAATCGCAATGACACACACTCAGTGTCAGCAAGACGAGCGTGGCGCCAGTATGATAGCAAGCGCGCGAGTACAGATCCAAGCACAGGGCGTACGTGGTGCGAGAGGTCGGCGTCCATGAGGAAGACAAAGTCGCCAGTGGCTTTCTTGAGCCCGTCGCGGTACGCAGAGCCGAGCCCGAGCTTGCCTTGGCGCGGCAAGATCACGATGTGGTCCTTCCCGTAGATCTTCTGCAGGTCCAGCGCGACCTGGAGTGTGCCGTCTGGGCTGTTGTCTTCGACAATCACGATCTCATACTCGAGCGAGCTGATGCAGATAGACAGGAGAGAGCACATGCACATGTGTCGTTTGTGTGAGCTAATGTGCCAGTCCGACAGACGCAGTGATGTACACAAACGTACTTTTCACGGAACGCTTTCTCGAGGAGCCACACAATGAGCGGGAGGTTCTCGCGCTCGTTGTACGTCGGCAGCAGCACGGAGTACTTGGGCGGCGCCATCGTCGTCTTGATGTCTTGGGTGCGTGTCGTGTGCGAGCGCGTGCTTGTTCCCCTTTGTTGTGCTCGCTGAACCTTGCGACTGACAGGGAATCGCAAGTGGGCTTTTAATATGAAAATTAGTATAAAAACAGGACAAAGTGGAGTTGAACGCAATCACATACCAGAGAATCGACTTGAAAACATAGAAACAGCTCAGTAGATTCGAATTGATATCAAGCTTGATTAATGTATGCTCATGGTACGCCAAGATGTAGCCATCTCATGGCTGCGATCTTTGCTTGCTTCGATGCAGCTGCAGCAGCACGAGCAGCACCAAGCACCAGCACACGTCTGATGGAAAGTTCTCATTATGATGAGCGCGACTGGCGCGCGCGCTTCGAAGTGGAAGAGCAAAGTAATTCGTGGCAGCGAAGGGTGATGATCATGGAGCGGAAGCGCGACGCTGGAGCTGGTACCGGCATGGCACCGCAGCAGCAGCAGCGACCTGAGAGTCGAGAGCGACGGTATGCAGACATTGATAACCTCTCTGCTTGCTCTCTACCATATTCACGACATGCTTCTGACCGCCAGTCCATGCTCCTGCCAGCCGCATTGTGCGCTTCCGCACGTCGCTGCGCAACACAGTGCTCGATGTGATGACAGCGCAAGGGAACTGGATCGAGACCGACAGCGACTTTGACTGGGACCTCCACTGGGCCGACGTCGGCTGGGTCCGCGAGCACCTCGACGCGTTCACGCCGCTGCAGGACCACCAGCGCATTAACCACTTCCAGAACCACTACGAGCTCACGCGCAAGGACTTGCTCGTGAAGAACCTAAAGCGCATCAAGCGGCAGCTCCAGCGCAGGTACATTGCATTAGGTCACTGCTCCTAGTATCCTATCGTGACTGACTTGTCCGCCATTGCACCTCATACACGTCGCACGTAGCGGTGATGTCGCTGCGCAGCAAGAAGCTGAGCAGTACGACTTCTGGGCCGCGACGTTCGTGCTCCCGGCCGAGTACGGCATGTTCCTCGAAGAGTTCAAGCGCCACGCTGGCGGACGGTGGATCATGAAGCCGATCGGGAAAGCTCAGGGTCGGGGCATCTTCCTCTTTGACAAGCTCAGCGACATCAGCGACTGGAAGCGCGACGCCACGTGGAAGAGCGACGGCGTGCTCGCTGCCAAGACCGCGGACACGTACATTGTCCAGAAGTACGTCGAGCAGCCGTACACGATCGGCGGGAAGAAGTTCGACCTGCGCCTCTATGTCCTCGTCACGTCCTTCTCGCCGCTCACGTTCTGGATCTACCGCGCTGGCTTTGCGCGCTTCTCAAGCTCGCGCTACTCGCAGCGCAAGGGCGACATTGACAACCTCTGTGCGTAGAGGGCTCTAGGTCCTTTGTCCTCAGTCTATAGAGGAGCCACAAAGACTCATAGACTGCTCTCTATGTCTGTCTGTCTGTATGGCGTAGACATGCACCTCACAAATGACTCAGTGCAGAAGACGGCAGACGACTATGACCACGCGCGTGGGTGCAAGTGGCCGCTCCACAGCCTCAAGATGTTCCTCATCGGCAAGCACGGCGTCGCAGCGGTCGACCACTTGTTCGTCCAGATCCAGCACGTGATCACGCGCTCGCTCCTTGCGGTGCAGCAGGTCGTGATCCAGGACAAGCACTGCTTCGAGCTCTACGGCTATGACGTGCTCATCGACAGCGCGCTCAAGCCCTGGCTCCTCGAAGTCAACGCGTCGCCGTCACTCACAGCCGACACGATGCAGGACCACGCGCTCAAAGTGAATGTCGTGCAGCACGCGCTCGCAGTCGTCGACATCGAGAGCCGCCGGTCTGGCCACGAGCGCCACGTCGGCGGCTTTGACCTCATCTACAGCAACAACAGCCCAGTTGAGGGTGCGAAGCCAAGTGGCTACAGCTCGTACCTCGGCTGTGCGGTCGAGTGGGAGGACGCTGGAGCGCTCTAATGGCAGGAGCCGAGGTCTCTCGTCTCGAAGTCTGCCTGTCTGTCGTCTGTCATTACAAGCAGCCTCGCTTGGTTGTCGTCTGTGCCTCCTATCATCACCATTGTCCTCCGCTCCTCGTCGCCACTGTCTGTGTGTGTGTGTCTGTCTAGTCCGAGTCCTCGTCGTGGTGGAGCGCGCCCCATGCGTTCTTCACTTCCACGGCTTTGGCCGTCGGCGCCTTCATCGTGTGCAGCTGCGCTTTCTCGGCGTCGACACCGAGCGTCGGGAACGCGCGCTCGCTGCTCAAGTTGATCTTGCGCGCCTGGCGGTTGCGCGCGTCCTGCTCCTCCCACGTGCGCGCGACGCCCTCCTGCGTAGGATCAGAGCCAGAGCAGTCGTCAACACACGTATGAGCAACCGTCTAAACAAGAGAAAGATCTGCTAGAGACGCACCGTGTCGGTCGTGTCCTTGTACTTCTTTGGCTGCTTCGCCCACTGGAACGCCGACTTTTCCTGCTTCTCGCTGAGAGTGAGGTCCGAGAGGTTCTTCACGGGCGCCGCCGACGGTCCGCCCGCAGGCGACGACGTCGCTTTCGCTTTCGCGCGCGCCTTGGGCGACAGCGGCCGTCCACTTGCCGCAGATGATGCCGCTGCAGCAGCGCTCGCAGTCGCCACAGCGGCCGACTTGGCGGCTGCCGCTGCGCTCTCGGCGCGCGACTGCTCCTTTGCGATCACGTTTGCGTTCACAGTCGTCGACTTGACACCTTTCTTCTTCTTCTTGTTAAAGAGCGAGCTGAGCTTCGCGTTGTCGTCCGCCATTGTGCAAGGTGCTGCGTGTATGAACGAGCAGGTGTCGAGGCTTGGTCGTTGCTTGGTCGAGCGATCGAGCGATCGGATGGAGCAACAGAAGATCACTTTGTTCGGAACACTTGATGCGAGTGGACCACGTACAATTTGTGTGGCCCACGTCAATTCACGTTATCTAAACAAGTCGACATTTTATATGTGTTTCAGTATACTTTGATTCAATAATGTGTGACTCTGTGACGACGTAGTGGCTTCAAGTGTGTTTGCGCGCCGCCATTCTCGAATTCAGCTCCAAGCACTAACAGCTCAACCGCCGCCGCACCTGTTCACGACAGTCGCAAGCATGACGCCGCATCCAGACGATCCACCATCTGCACGCACTGCATCAGCAGCGACCTCAACGAGCGCCACACCACCAGCGCGACGCTGTCTCCACTGCGGCGAGACGCGCGCAAAGCTCCAGCGCTGCGGCGGTTGTCGACGCGTCTACTTCTGCGACCGCGACTGCCAAGTGCGCGTGTGGCGCCAGCACCGACCGCACTGCTCGCTCGAGCCACCAAGTGCGTCTACTCCTGCTCCTGCTGTGTTTGCGCCTGTAGCAACGCCTACTCCGCCGCAGTCTGCCCCAGTGACGCAACCGCCTGCTCCACTCCCATCGGCGCTCCATACAAAGCGCGCTGCGAGTCCAAAGACTGTGCGTCTCGTGACGGAACCAGTGCAAGTGCTCGAGCTCCCAGCGGCTGCGCACGACCACGCGAGCAACGCATCGAGCTCGTCGTCTTCGAAGAAGAAGAAGAAGCACAAGAAGAAGAAGCGCAGCAACAGTCTCCATGCGCCAGCGAGTGCGCCGCTCGTGGCTCGAGACCCCAAGAGCCGCTCGGTGTCGCTCTCAGTGCGCAAGCACGTCATGTGGGGCGACGTGCACGCGCGCGAGTACACGCGCTTCCCAGGCGGTGGCAGCACAGTCCCGTACGACGGCACGTGGGCTCTCGGACTCGGAGCACCCGTCGCAGACGTTGAGCTCGGCAGTGTCCTCGACGTCGAGCAGCTCCGCGAACAGGAGCTCCAGTCGCGGATACAGGAGCTACCAAAGAGTAAGCGCGCGCTCGTGCGTGAGGGCGAGACGCGGCAGTTCGACTACTGCCGCGGCGCTGAGAACCCGCTGTTTGCGCGCTTGAGCGAGCGCGAGCGCAAGCAGATCTTCACGGCGAGTCACCAGAGTGAGAGTCCAGAGCCAACAGCAGCCGCTGAAGAGCGCTGGCCGAAGCGCAAGAGCTCCATCTCAACGTCGCCGCACAAGTCGCGCCATAGACCCGTAGCGACGCGCGCGCGCCGGCTCTCGGACACGGGGAGCGACGTCGATGAGCTCGCGGCGCCCGACTTTGCGTGCGTCTCGATCGAGCAGCTTGACGAGTTTGCCAAGATCCGCGACTCGCGCGACGCCGCGTGCGGCTGCTCGTGCGGCGACCTCGTGAAGAAAGTGTCCAAGATGCACGTCAAGCGCCTCCACGCGTTCCTTGCAGAGCGCGACGTCGCGATGCCGTCGCACAACAAGAGCGACCTCCTCGCACTCGCCAAGGCCGTGGCGGCAAAGGAGAAGAACTGCGCGAATGCGCGCGACTGCGAGTGCGCGCGCAACGGTGTCGAGTGCCACTCGAACGTCTGCGACGGCTGCGCGGGCGACTGCTCGAACCCGTTCAAGGCGTACATGTACGACAAGAAGTTCGTTGTGCAGTACCGCAAGCAGCAGCTCGCCAAGTGGCGAGAAGCGCACGCGCAGGACGACAACGACGACGTGGCTGCTGCGACAGCGCACCAGCAGGCGATCAGCGTCGTGTGAGAGACGGTCGGAGGCGCCAGCTGGCACGTGCGACCGACCTGAGTCGCTCGTCTCCGTGTACATACCTATTCATCCATTCGTCCAGACCGGCAGACAAACCTGATCAATCACACGCATACGCTGCTTCATTGCTGTTTCTCCACTCGCTCCGATCGCCAACGCGCCGTTGTCGCTATCCTCCACACTCAGTCCATTCTGTCTGATTGTCCTCCAGAGTCGATCATCACTCACTGTCGCAAGGTCGCGCACCTACCGCCGACGCGAGAAGATGCCGCCGCCCGAGCTCTTCTTCACGCGGCGCTTGTAGACTGCGATCTGGTCGTCCACGCGAATGCCCCACTGCAAGTGCTCGGCTGCAACGGCCGCGGCGAGGAACGCGTTGAGCTTCTCCGCGCGCTCGCCGATCGTCTTTGGCGAAAAGTTGCCGACGATGTGGCGCTTTGGGAGCTCCGGGATGTCCTTCTTCTTCACGCCCGCCTCTTTGTGCAGGCGATCGCAGAGCGACCTAGTCGTGGTTGGATATAGTGTGGTCAGTTGACGAACCGACACATCTCTCTCTACAAGAGCGATAGTAAACGACAGAGAGAGACGTACCGGAACGTGCTGTAGCGCTTCCAGCAGAACACTGTGCCGTAGTTCGACGTGCGGATCTCGAGCTTGTACTGGATGAACTTCTTCCCCGTCTTGTTCAGCACGCGACTGTCGACAATGCGCGCCGACACGAGCGTGATCTCGTCTGGGACTACAGTCATCGCATCATACAAACAACCGTCACTCAATCAGTCAAAAACCATACTGTCCAAAAACCACTCAAAACCACAGAACGTACTTGGCATCGACGGGTTCTCGACAATCGCGCGCTCTTCGACCTCTTCGACGTGCACGTGGACGTCTTTGATCTGCACGAACGCGAGGAACTGCTCGCCGTCCGGCGCGTTCACCTCCGTGTTGATCGCGTAGCACCCAACGTGCGGGTCCAGACCGACGACTTCACCGGTGCCAAACGGCGTGTCAACCTTTGTACGCGGCGAGAGGATGCGGTCGTCGTCGAGGTTCACGTCCGAGCTCTTGATGTTGATCGTCATGCCGCCCATGGCGTTGTCCAATCGCACGTTGTACGTCTCGGCGTCGTGGTCGTAGCTCACGACGCGACCGGGGCCGTGGTTCCGCACGAGCACTGGCACGTCTTTCGACAGCGACTGCTCGTACTTGGCGTCCTTCTCCTCTTTGATGCGCTGCTGACGCGCCTGCTCGACGCGCTGCGCCTCGGCAGCTGCGAGTGCGAGCGCGCGCTCGGTCTCTTCGCGCTCGCGGCGCTCGGTCTCTTCTTGCGCTTCACGGCGCTGGCGCTCGGCCTCGGCAGCGATCGCGGCTTCTTCCGCCAAGCGCTGGCGCTCCGCTTCAGCGGCCACCTCCTCTTCTTCGCGAATGCGCGCCTCTTCCGCGGCGATCGCTGCCATCTCGGCCGCGTGGCGCGCTGCCTCTTCCTCGTCGAGGCGCTGCTGCTCAGCAAGCGCAGCGGCTTCAAGACGGCGCTGCTCCTCTTGCTCCGCTTCCAGGAGCCGGCGCTGCTCGGCTTCAGCGGCTTCGCGCTCAAGCTCCTGCTGCGCTGCGAGCGCTGCAGCGGCGGCGACTGCAGTCTCGCGCTCGTGCTCCTGCTGCGCTGCGAGACGCGCTTCTTCGTCGCGCAACCGCGCTTCCTCTGCGAGCCGCTGCTCTTCAGCAGTCGCAAGAGCAAGCGCTGCGAGCCGCGCTTCTTCAGCTTCGTGGCGGCGCTTTGCGTCCTCTTCGAGGCGGTGACGCAGTGCGTCTTCAGCTTCGCGCTCGCGCGCCACTTGCTCGCGGCGCAAGCGACGGCTCTCTTCGACGCGCGCGTCATACGCAGCGTTCGCAGCGTCGTGGTGCGCGCGGTCTTCGTCCGAGAGGTCCTTGAGCTTGTCGGCTTCGCGCCGCGCAGCGTCCATCTTGGCGAGCTCGACCATATACTCGATGCCGTATTTCTTCTTGAGCTGCCGCACGGCGAACGCGCGGCCGACGCTCTGGATCTTCGTCGCGTTCTTGTGCACGTACTCCATGGTCTTGGGGCGATGCAAGTACCAGAACTTCACAGCGGCTTTCGATGACATGATCGTCTCGAGGTCGAGCGGCCGGAGCTTCGTCTCATCGGACTGAATGCTCTTGTGCGTTGCCTCGTCCCGGTGCAGCGCCTCGTGGTCGGTCAAGACCGTGGACTCGCGTCCGTCCTGCGGCTTCCAGTACGACGAGTACATTGCGTGTGTGGCTATGCGGTGCAAGTGCTAGTGCTCGTGTAGCAGTAGGGGGAACACGCACACACGTCACGAGCTGCGAGCGCTTCGTTCTCCTTCTCCTCCTCCTTCGCGGACGACGATGGCAATGTGATGTGAGCTGCTGTGGGGAGCTTCTCCTGACTTGTGCTTTGGCACCGTCTCCCACAAGCAACATTCGCGCAACATGCTGAATCGAGTAAGCAAATCAAAGTTGCGCGAATGTCGCTTGATCGATCTGACTCTCTCTCTCTTGCATACTCTGGCTTCTTCCTTCCGCCCCAGGACATCAGGACAAAAGCCGCTTGTGTCTCTTCGTCCGTCCGTGCGTGCGTCCATCGCATGAGCGAGTCTCTCAAGACCTCGCGACCCTGCTCTGCTCTTACTGCTCTCGTGCTCTTAGTGCTCTCTCGCTCTCTCTCTCTCTCTCTCTCTCTCTCTTGTGTGTGTGCTTGGGTTTCAACGACACAACGTTGATCGCAACGATCGCTTGTCCAGACACATTGCAATGGCTCGACAGCGGCGCCACTGACCAGCACATTGCTACATTGCGAATGGCGAACCGATCCATACAGATGGTCTCGTCACGTGGCTCGTTTCCAAACGTCGTGCGCTCACCAAGACACACTTACGTACGTACGTACGTCAGCACACACACGCATACGCATTTGTGCAGAAGAGTCGAGTGTTGCTGAGTTGGAACGGAACGTGCTTGGGCAACAAGCACACTCGCCACGTCAGCGCCTTCAGTGCAATCGTTTGCTGCAGAGAGCCACCGCGACTCGATACTCTAGTGAAGTAGTAGACAACTGACAACAGAAGCCTGCTGCCTGTTGCAGACCCTCGGATGTGACCTTCACAGACTCGATCAGCCATGGAGGCGGCGCAACGATGAGATAGCGCAACGATGGAAGCTGTAGCATGGATCGGCGGCATCTCGCGCTTCGAGTCCTCATTGTTCACACACACATGCTTGCTTTCTCATGTGGAGTGTCGAGAAGAGGGGCACCGCTGACTGAAGCAAGGCACATGACACACACACGCGGGACTTAGTCATCGCGTCGTGGTCAAATTGTTCAAAGCTATTCGCAGCCGAGTCGATTCGCTAACCTTGGCATCAGGTGTGGAGACAAGGCGTCGACTTCAAGCGCGCAGAGTTTCGTCAAGTGGAGAGTGGCGACCGAGTGCACAGACAGCGACGCGAGCTGTGGTATGCTCGTTCGATCGGCGATGGCTGGTGATGAGAGACGCCTCGACGATGCGCGTCTCCAGGCGCTCTTGCTACGCCATCGTGCAGCACGCACGGGCAATCTCGAGCGCGACGTCGCATTCTCGTGGTCGTGGGCAGTCGTCGCACTTGTAGCGTACGCACTGCTGCTCTCCGACGTCCTCCGCACTGGACTCGGCATTCGCAACTACCCGTACCCGCGCTTCGAGTCGAACCAGTTCATGTTCTTTGGTCCGTACGCGTACTCTGTCACGCACATCCGGTACAATGAGACTGCTAGCTCGCGCGACATCTGGGCGTACAAATACGACTCGACTTCGCTTGCTATGCGCGCAGTCGCCGAACACTTGGGCATCGAGC
>JAASFN010000942.1:0-11839 GCA_023333795.1 Globisporangium rhizosaccharum | reverse complement strand
GGTCGGGAGCTGCACGACTGCGTGCACAAAGGAGTACGCGGCGGTTTGCGGCTCGAACGGCGTGACGTACGACAACCCGTGCTTGTTCAAGAATGCGCAGTGCGCGAACGCGACGCTCACGCAGGTTGCGAGCACGGGCTGCGGGTCGTCGAGAAAGAGCGCAGCAGTGTCGACTGTGTACAGTGCATCGGCAATCGCGACTGCGTGTGCACTTGTGCTCAGCATTGCGCTCTAAGACGCTCAAGTAAGAGGATCAGTGATGGATGTAAGCAAGCAACAAACAGCTTTGTCGTGTCTGTGCCACGCTGCTCTCTCTCTCTCTCTCTTGGTCTGGGACTTGTTTGATGCAGCACTGGAGCGTTCTGGTATGTGGCGATGGTCGTGGCTCTGATGTGTTGCTCTCAAAGTTCACCGCCCGCGCTCCTTACTCTGTCTCGAGTCGTTGAGTCTCTCGTCTGCAAGCTCCAAGAAGCGCGAGCGACTGGGCAAAACAACTTGCAGTTTGTATGCCATGTTGCGAATCAGATGCTCAAGCTCAAGCTCAAGCTCAAGCTCAAGCTCAAAGCAAAGCAAAGCAAAGCAAGCGAACACGAGCTTGCACCCACTGCCCACTTCCCAACTCGCTTCGCCACTCGCACGCGACGACCAGCGCCTCACGCTCACACGCTCACACATTCGCTTCTGCTCTCCGTTCGTCTCGCTCTCTCTCGTTCACCACAAGTGTCCAGGATGCTTCTCCAAGGGCGTCGACTTGCGCTCGTCAGCGTCATTGCCGCACTGCTCCTGCTGCTGTTTATCAGCACTACACCAGACGTCAGTGCCGCTGTCGCTGCGACCGACTGCTCTGGAGCGCTCATGTGTCCGGCGATCTACGACCCGGTCTGCGGCTCGGACGGCAAGACGTACAGCAGCGCGTGCGACCTCGAGCGCGCCAAGTGCACGAGTGCGAGTCTGACGCTCAAGGCGCGTGGCGAGTGCGCAACGTCGCCGACAACAACGTCACCAAGTCCAAGTCAACCAAGCGCAACGCCAAAGGCACCAAGTCCAAGTCCAAGCACCAGTGCCACACCGACTCCCAGTCCAAGCGCTGGTGACTGCAGCATCGTCGCCTGTACGATGATCTATGAGCCAGTGTGCGGCTCGGATGGCAAGACGTACGGGAACGACTGCGAGCTGCGACTGGTCAAGTGCCGCAGTGCACCGAGTCTGGTCATTGCGAGTCAGGGCGAGTGCCGCGCCAAGGGCTCAACTGGCAGCGGATCAACTGGTGATGCTGCTGGTACTGGTAGCAACAACAGCACTGGCAAGAGCAGCGCGCAAGTTGGCTCGAACGCGACTGACAAGAGCAGCGTCGTGGCTCCAGCGAAAACGCCTGCACCAACGACCAAGTCGAGTGCAAACACTCACTCGTCATCCACTGCTACTGCTGCTGTAGCCATGAGCGTCGCCGTGTACCTGAGCGTCGTTGTAGCGTAAGCGATCTCGTGGCAGTCGCTGCTCTTTGCGAGCGTGTGAATCACACAGTCGAGACTTGAGTCTCGAGCCTCTTGACTAATCGTCGCGGTGTCGTTGCAGTTGATTATGTCGTGTGCTGCTGCGCATCTTGACGAGCCCGCTTTCGTTCGCATTCGATGTGCGCGCGTGGTTGGCGGTCGCATCGCGGCAGTGCATCCACAACCTCGAACTCGTGGTCACGACGCTGAGATCACTCGTCCACACACACGCGACGACGGTAAACATGGCTGACATCGCTCGGTGCCCACGATCGACCAACGCCATGCTCAACCTCTGCTTGTGCTTGTGTCTCTGTCTCGCTCTCTCATTCATCAACTTGCGACCTCCGAGTCACCTGAACACTTTCACTATGAAGCTCTCTGTCGCACTCGCACCTTTGCTCGCTCTTGTCGCGATTGACTCGACTGCTGCGCAGAACAGCACGAAGGAGTGCCTTGCGATCGGGTACATCTGCCCCAAGACGTACGAACCAGTCTGCGGTACGAACGGCCGAACGTACGACACGGAATGCGACCTCAAGAGCGTCCAATGCGAGACTGACGGCCTCGAAGTCAAGTCCACTGGTCCGTGCTACACGTGCAAGACCACGACGTGCCCAACGACGCGCGACCCAGTCTGCGGCTCGGATCGTAAGACGTACAACAACGAGTGCGCGCTCGTGCTCGCCAAGTGCAAAGGCGTCAACGTTGCGCGCGAATACTTTGGCGCGTGCCCAAATGCGACAGCTGGCACGAACAACAGCACGTCCGTTCCAGCACCATCGACTGCACCAGGTGGCGTCATTGGAACCGCTGCGCCGAACGCGACTGGCAACACGGGCAGCGCTGCTGCTCAGAGTGCGAGTACTCTGGCCATCGCACTCGCGACTGCTGTCGTCGCAGTCGTCTCCCTTGCCGCGTACTAAGCCATGTCGAAGACAGCAAGCACGTCGTCGAGTGCGCCAGAGTCGATAGGCTCATACAACACCCGACAGTCGTGCGAATCTCGTGTCAAGGCGCTAGTCGCCAGCGTACAACAGCAGCAACAGAGACACTGTCGGAGCAATTGAAATGAACATTGGGCGTCTGTCTGGGGATCTACGAGCGCTACTTGGCGGACGTCTCGCGCTTGATCTTGAGTGATGACGACGACGACGAGTGACTCGACTGTTGGTGTTTCCGGTCGTTTCGGTAGTCGCTCCGATCGCGCGAGTAGCTCGAGCGCTTTGCGTCGCTGCTGCTCGTCCGTCTGTAGTAGCTCGACGACGACGATCTGCGCTCGCGGCTGTGACTGCGACTCGGCGATCGACTCTCGCTCCGGCGACTGCTGCTGCTCGTAGTCGTGCGCTTGCGTTTGCGCGAGCTCGACGACGATGATCCGCGCGGACTTGCGCTGTGGCTCCGGCGGCTGCGGTGGTCGTACTCGCGATCGCGGCTCCGATACTCGCTGTCGTCACGCCGTGGCGACCGATCACTGCGGCGCCGGTTGCGCTCGTTGCTGTGGTCGCGGCTCTTTCGACTGCTGCTGCTGTTTGTCTCGTACCGCGAGCTACTGCCACCGCCGAATCGGCTACTCCGAGACCAGTCGCGGTCGTCGTATCGACTGCTGCGACTCTCGTCTTTCACGTCCGACTCGTCGCGCCAACTGCTGCGCGCGCTCCGAGACGACGACGATGTCGATCCACGCGCAACGTCGTCGCTCCGGCCGCGACTGCCACTCGAGCGTCCACTGCCGCCGCCAATGTTTGTTACAATGATCTCCTTTGACTCGTTCACGCCTCGCTTTGTGAACTCGGACTCGACTTGGATGAGCGTCGCGTCGATCCGCAGCCCGCCTTGCTGTGGCTGAAAGACCTCTTTGAGGCTCCACGGACCGGTGCCACCAGCCGACCCAGCGGTGCTCGACAGCGTCTCAAAGTTGATGCGCTGCCCTTTTTTCCACTCCATCATCGCGCGGTACTCTTTCAAGACCTCCTCTGTCAAGCACACGCACAAGGGCGAGAGAGAGACTGTTAGAGAATGGCTCAGGTACATCACAGGTGACGCGATGCGGCAATGAAGAGAGCCATCGAAGGGCGTACTTGCGAGCCGCTCTGTCAGCACAGCGCCTTTTGCGTCTTCAATGCACCACTTGAACGAGAACACGCGGCCGTTGTTGCGGCACGCAATGTACGCTGCTGCTTCCGCGAGGTAGTGCGGCGAGATCGTCAAGCACATTGGGAGCCAGAACCTGCGCAGTGCGTCGAACGAGAGCGAGCCCATAGGCGTCAGTTGGTGCACTATCCCCCACACGCTGACGAGCAACCATGAGCTCAACGTACAGATCTTCTAGGACGGTGTGCGAGTCGTTCATCACATCTCGACGGACTGCGACATCAGAGACATAGGCATAGAGGAGCAATCAGCGCCTCGAGTCAGCGAGAGACCATCCAGTTAGCCAGTCAGCCACACACAGTAGCAGGACGTACACTTCTCTGGCATCTGCTCGAGCGTGCGGCGGAGAAAGAAGAACGGCATCTCGGTCGTCAAGTCAAAGTTGATGCCTTGCAGCACTTCGATCTCGTAGTAGAGCAGCTGCATGCGCTCGAGGTCGAGGATCTCTTCGTCGCCGACCATGAGCGGCGTCTCCAAGATCTCGTGCATCGTCCGGACCATCCGGAGGAGCTTCATGCGCTTGCTCGAGGCTTTCGCTGCGAGGAAGATGCACGCCGCCGCGACTTTGAACCGCTCCTTGGCGTAGATCCCGCGGTCAAACACGCGGTGGAAGAACAGCGACGCGGTGAGCGAGACATCGCGGCTGAGTAGCAAGCACTGCGAGAGCACGTCGATGAACGCGATTGCGGTGTACCGCCAGTGCTGCTTGAGCTCGTACTTGGTCACAAAGTCCGTGCGCTCAAACAAGTACGGGTACGTCGTGCGATCGATCTGGATCTGCGGCGCCGACGGCGGTGGTGGGAACTGCTGAAGCTGGTCCGGCACTTCTGCAAGACGCTCGGCTTCGCTCCGCGGTAGCCGCATGGGACCACGCCGCGGCTTGACTTCACCCATGACGAGGCTCTTCCAGCCTTTGATCTTTTGTGTGTACAGCTTCAGCTCTTCCCATCGTGCGAGTGTCTATTGCAAGAGAGATGTGAGTGTGAGCGTGTGAGAGGTCCGTTAGTCAGTCATGGCAGCCAGCAGGCGTCTAGGACCATAAGCAGAGACGACGTACTTTGAATATCCGCTTGCGACCGTCTTCGATGTTGCGCATGTCACGGACGCAGGCGTGGAGGATCTCGTCGACGGTCTGGAACCACTCGCGCTGGATGTTCCGGAGCTCGTCGCCGTGGAAGCTCTTGAGGAACTCGTGGAGGACGTAGAAGAGCATGAGTTTGGCTTGGAACTGCCGCGCCGACTCGCAGAACGCGCGCTAGCGCAAGCAAGCACAGGCAGATCCACAGACACAAGACACAGACGTCAGTACGTTCGCAGAGGACAATGCAAGCAAGCGGCAGTGGCGGCAGCCAAACACAACTCGAACGACGGAAGAGCAAAGACGCTGTCCATTCTTATTGTGCTAGTGCCTCTTTCGCCAAGTCCGTTCACACATGAATGCACACATATACATACAAACATCAAGATAAATAGATCATGACCAACAATCCAAACAAGCACCACGGTTGGTGCTCGTTCACGGCCGCCGCCACCACGCCGAGTGTCCAGACATCATACAGATACGCAATGCACCTGCTTGATCTTGATCTGGAACCGCATCGAGTGCTGTGGGTGCGCTTTCATGTACTCGGCGGTCTTCTTCACGAGCTCGCGGTGCGTCACGCGCGCGAGCATGTCGTCGAGGATCCGACCAAACTCGGCGATCTCGTGCTCAGACGCCGAGTCTGAGAGCATCGTCGCAGTGTTGCGGCTGTTGTCGCTTGCTGCAGCAGCAGTCGCGTCGCTCGGCGTTGTGTCTGATACCGATGCGTTCCCAAGCGCTGCGGCGATACTGCTAGGCGTTGACGGGTGCTCGAGCGCGACGCGTGGACTCGCACTGGTGCTGCTATTGCCGCCAGTTGCACCGCTGCTACTCGCTCCGTGTGAGCTGCGGTGGTAGCTGCTTTTCAAACGGTGGCTCGAATTGCTACTCGCGCCGTAGTGGCTCGCACTATTGCTGCTCGTGCTATTTGTTCGGCGTCTCGATGGCGTCGACGACGCAGGTGCAGTCGGCGGCAATGGCGGCGTTGCGGTCTCTGTGCGCGCTGCTGCAAGCGCCGCTGGTGGTACAGACGCCGTGTGTGCGTGCGAGCGCACGTACAGCGGCGGCACGGACGCGTCGCCGTCCTGGCCGCTGTCGTCGTCGGTCAGGATGCGGCGCATGCTGCCGTCCATGGATGCCAGGCTCGAAGGGGGAGGGTCACCACTCAGGTACAGAGCGCAGCGATGTACAGTGCACGACATTTACTGCACACGACATATTAGTTTGGAATTTGAGTGATGGTCACTGCAATGTTTGACCAAGCCCAAGCAAGGCATGCGAGCGAGCGAGTGTGGCGATGGCGCGCGGCGCGGCGGACGCACATGGCGTCCAGCAGCTCGACACGGCACTCCAGCGCATGTCCATCCAGTGCGTCCTTCTTCCTACTTGAGCCTGTTTTATGAGTGTGTATGTATACGTGACGCCACACAAGCGTGACGACTGCATCAGCTCCATCGCTCACACCATCATGTGCTCTGACTCAACCGTCTCACACAGACAAACGAATACAGTGACGAGCGTGCCTCCTCCAATCTCGATGCAACCAGAGCTCCTGAACGAGATCTTCCGGTTCAAGTTCAAACCGCCGAGCGAGTGCCAGGACGAGCACGTGTGCGCGACGCTCGTGAAGCACTTTGGCGCGTTTGTTGACTCGATTCGACCCGTGGCAGTCAACGGATTCGCGTTCTCTGTCCACGATCCGCTCGTGGACGACCGCGCCGTGCCACTGAACGCATTCGCGAGCGAAGAGCTCACGGAGCTGAAGCGCGTGCGTGCGATCCTCACGCGCGTGACTGCGCACCGGCGCGGCGACATCTGGATCGAGCAGTGGCTCCCGCAGTACGGCTGTGCGCTTCAGATGGAGATGGTGAGTGCCAGCAGCCTCGCGCTCAAGCTCGTGTTCCTCGACGGCTGGGAGCATGTCGTGCACTTCCCGCCGACTGGCGACTGCATCCACAGCGCCGTCCCGAAGAAGTTCTCAGTCCTGAACTGCGGCACCGTGCATCCGCGTCTGAAGGACAAGCTCATGGGCGGCTTGCACGAAGAGATCGCAAAAGCGAGGGAACGCACTGGCACGAACCGAAGCGCTGCGTTTAACGAGATCGGACACCAAAAGACCCCGCAGTTCATTGCGATGCTCTTGCGGATCGTCCTCGCGTCGCTGAACAGTGACTTTCGCACAGGCAGCAGCATTAGTGCGACGCGAGGCGGGACAACAGATGTCGGGCTCCACACAGGCGGGCGCAGTCGCGACACGTGCTGGCCACTCGTGCAAGGCGTCATGAAGCAGAACTTGCCTGGCAGTGGCGCGCTGTTTGACAAAGCGATGCTCATGTTCCAGTTCAGCTTGCTCTCGGGACGCCTGAATGATGTCGGACTGCACGCTACTCGACTGAGCGACGCGCCTGCGCATGCGTTCTGGACCGACGTCGAAGACACGTTTGCGATGCTCCAGCGCGTGGTCTTGGACGCAGTCGAGCTCGTGCACCGCGGCTACGACGCCGGGACACTCGAGAAAAAGTGCGCAGTGGTGCGGAAGCACTTGTTCACGTACGCCGACCAAATCCATGCTCGCACGGCAGCGCAGTACCAGCTCCCGAGCACTGCGGCGCTCGACAAGATCGGCTCGTCGATGAAGTATGAGATCGTGCAGCAACTCGAGTACAGCGATGCGTTCAACCAGCCAGCGGCTGAGGGCTACGACCCTGAAGCCGATGCGCGGCTCAAACTCAAGTACTATCTCTTTGTGAACCCGAGCACATGTCCGACTGCGTCGCTGATCCAGTGGATCTCACATGGCGACTCGGCGTCGTCTCGGAAAACGATTCACCTCGTCGCACTCCGCACGATCGAGCGCTTCCTGTTCCAGAAGGCGTCTTTTCTTGAGGGCGACAGATATGAGAGCGGCGGCTATGATAGCGACGAGTCTGAAGACGACTTGGACTGCACACCAGAGCAGCTCCAGACCATCTTGCAGCACTACGAGAAGCACCTGTTTGCGTGGAAGCAAGCTGCGCTTGACAGTTCGCTCCTAGATGTCGAACAGCACAGTCACGTGTTGCTCGTCAAGTGGATCGCGTTCTGCCTCGCGCACCAGACGTTCGCTGCAAAGTACAGAGACCTCCGAGCATTTGGGATCGCACTGCAGTGGCAGAACCTCAGCATCGCAGTCTTGCGCGACGAAGCTGCGATCGACGCGCTGTCGACTGTCGCAGCGTACATTCGGACGTGGAATGCGTCCGGTCGCGACCCGATCTTTGACTTGAACGACCAAGAGCCGACTGCGCGCTTTGCAAGAGCGTTTGCATCGACGTCCGAGACGTATTTGAGTCGTTACAAGCACGAGACCGAGCGCTTGGACCGGTGCGTCGCAATGAGCTGGAGCACGATCGTACGCAAGAAAGCAGACGCGGTGACGATTCGCAACGCGATCAAGGAGGTCGACGAGTCGATCGAGGAGTGGAACGAGGCGCTGCAGGACGAGAAAGACGCGATCGAAGAAGCGAACCTTGAGCTCCCATCGAACTTGCGCCGCCTTGGCAACAGTGAGACGAAGTGGATGAAAGATCAGATCCGGAGCTTGAAGAGTCGACGGCACTGGCAGACAAAGCAGCTGACGCTTGCGCTGCAGATGCCACCATTCATCAAGAGTCCGCTCCCAAGAGACCGCGCAAGTGCATTGCAGACGCTGTTCTTCATCGACATGCCAGACGACATTGCGCTCCTGTTTGAGCTCTGTCTGCGTGCGCAGCGCGCACTCGCGCCAAAGCAGCTCGCACCGCGCGACGCACAAGTCCTCCGAGAGTACGACAAAGGCGTGATGTGGCACTCGTTCTTCACTGCGAACGGTGGCGCAGCATCGTGTGGTTCCAATGAGTTCACAGCGCTGGTTGCGTATCAAGAGCACCTCCGCGCACCAAATAGTCACGGACCAAACTCGATCGAGAGCGTGAGGAGCCAAGACGACGTTGCGAAGCAGTGCGTGTGGTACCCGACCGAGAACGACACGCACGTCGTCTGGACCGACATCAATGACGTCGGAACGAATCCGTTCAAGATCTCGCTCGAGATGATGCTCGCGTTCTTCACGCACGAGCTCCCAACGTCGTTCAAGTCGCTGCAGTGGGCGATCGCGTACCCTGGCGGCGCGAACCGCGGCAACCTTGTGTACTCGAAGCTCGGCGAGCAACTCCCAGACGACTTTGAGAAGAGCTCGTTCGTGCTCTTTGGGTCGCTGCGAGCGTATCCGCACCAACAGCTTCGGAAGCTCTGCTGCGCGCTCAAAGACAGCATGCTGCCGTGGTCGCACCCGTGCGTTGGAGCAGTCGTGCGTCAAGCGATGTACCAAGTCGGCGAGCTCAGTGACGAAGCGCTGCCGCAGTCGGTGTGGAAGACAGACCTGCGACGCGCCGATGGTCTCCAAGTGCTTTGCGCGGCGAT
This sequence comes from Globisporangium rhizosaccharum, assembly GCA_023333795.1. Classification (NCBI taxonomy): domain Eukaryota; phylum Oomycota; class Peronosporomycetes; order Pythiales; family Pythiaceae; genus Globisporangium; species Globisporangium rhizosaccharum. The sequence continues at coordinate 2,671 of JAASFN010000942.1, read as the reverse complement.
CGAGCAAGCTGCGAGTCGTTTGGACTTGACACCGCGCGACTTTGAGCACGTGCCACTGCTCGGTGAGCTCGCAGGCTTCATCTCCCAGTTCGCTGTTTCGGCAAAGTCCACCGTGACGAAGTTTGTCGCGATGTGCCGCCGATGGGCGGACGACATCCGGACGCAGTGGCAGAGCGATCGCACGATGTCATCCGCGGACGTGACCGAGCTTCGAGCAAAAGAGTGTTTGCTGTATGGCTACGCTCTCCAGAGCTACGCGCTCGGCGAGCTCAACAACACGGATCTCAAAGCCATGGGCGAGCTCATCGTGCTGTTTCGCAATGCGCTGCTGTTTGCGAACGGGAGTACGACGTACACAGCGATCTTGCGCTTGGAAGTGACGGTCGACGAGATCACGGCGCGACGCATCGCGGACCTCAAAGCGTACTACCACTCGTGGGAGCTGACTGCACTGGTCCGGCTCGTGAATGCGCGCGTGCCATCGACGCTCAGTTGGCGACACTACACGTACAAGACAGACGGGTACTACGAGAGCTACTGGTTCGCGATTGACAAGGCAACGGGCACGCACTACGCGATCAACCAGTTCACAGGCGTTGTCCTCACGGACGGCAACTCACCTGGCGGACTCCCAAGTCACATTCGGCAGTCACACGAGTACCGCACACTGTTTGGCGCGCAGGACTTTGAAGTCGCGTTCTCGAAAGGCGTCTACCGCACCGCGTACGCTGTCCAGAGCTGCTACTACGAGTTTGCAGTTGTCGAGAATGAGCCCCATGTGCGCGAAGTGTACTGCGACGACGACGCGCGCGTCATCAAGACGCTTGACTTGTGCACGTCGACATGGCGGAAGACGCTGGCGACAGCGCTCTCAGCGCGCATCATGGCTCTGTACTCGCTCTGGTACTGGGTCGAGCAAGACTGCATTCTCGTGCGTCCGCCTGCAGCGTCTGAGAAGCGCGTCGAGTTCGTCGTCATGCTGGCGAAAGCGAGTGTTCCGCCTTGCCATGTGATCAAAGCGTTCCAAGTCCCAGCGACCGACGCTGAGCTGCCTCACGCAACGCTCTTTGCGCAGCTCCAGCGCTACGACAGCTTTGTCAAAGTCGACGAGACGCTGTTAGCGATCGTGCGCAAATTTGAAGCCGACAAGTACATTCACACGCTCTGCACGAGTGACGGGATGCTCAAGATCCACTTGCCGCGCTTTCGCTTGAGTTTCCTTCTCACTGACACCTGCGCACTTCGGTCACTCGAGTACGAAGGCTACGTCCTCGATCCGCAGCAGCAGTTTGAAGACGCATTCCCGAACTTTCATCGGTACCTCGTATTGCGTCTCGAGCCGTCGAGTGCCGTCGCAAAGCCAATGACGCGGCTCGTTGTGCCGTTTGGCGACGTCATGAAATCTTCGAATGGCGTCGTCGACATCACGTTGCCGGATCGTGCGTCTGCGCGTCTTGAAGTCGCAGTGTTTGACGTCCATCGGCGCTTGAAGACGCTTGCGACCGAGTCGATCACGTCGCGTTTGCTGCTCTGCACACTGCTCGTGAGCACGGGACTGAACACGCCGTCGGCGTTTTTCAAGATGACAGGGTCGGAAGCTGCGCTCCAAGTGCTCAAGGGCTGCTACTTTAGCCACGAGTTCTCGCAGCGTGACAAGGACTTGCTGCGGAACCTGTGCCAGTTTGGGCATCGCGAGCCAGGACTAAAGATCTTGGCGAGCTGCATCCTCCAAAAGTCCGTTCGGTGCTCGTTCTTGACCACCGACGATCCAGACGCGGCGTTGACAGTCAGTGCGATCGACTGCACGAACGAACTGGACGAGTACTGCGCCATGGGCGTGCAGACACCGGAGCGCAACCCACTGCGCACGTGCTTGGACGCAACAGAAGAGCGCCTCGTGCTCGGCTACACGCTGCAGCACGAGACGACTGCGAAACGAACTCGCGGTCTGCTCGTTGACTTGTCGTCACCGTCAGTGCCAGCGACGCTCGTGCACGACGTTGAAATGACGCTCGCGAGCTTTCTCGCCGACACGACGCAGTCGAGTGTACCGTCGCTCCAGCTCATGCTCGTCGACAGCGATGCGATGAGCCGTGCAATGAATGCTGAGCTCCACGACAGCTGGGTCGCGTACCACACGCATCCAGACAAGAAGCTCGCACAGCCGCTCACGTCGCTTGAATCGACGTGCGAGCACATGCTCACGAACGTGCGCGATAAGCGAGGTCGTGTCGAACAGTACCTCGTGGACGCAGTCTCCACGAGCCGCAACGACATCACGAGCCGTCTGCTGTTCATGATCAACTACCTCCCAACACCGACGATCAGCGACATCATCCGTAGCTCGTTCGACAACGACGTGTTCCTGCAGCTCGTCCCGCGCTTGAGTGCGCATGCACGCAGCGTCTTCAAAGCCGCGACGCTCCAGTTCATGGAGCTGTGTGTGCTCGAAGACAAGCTCGAGCGTCTGCTCGCAAGCGCGCTGCAGCAGTCGCCACCATCGGACTCGTACTTTGTCGATGAACTCCGGAGCGTCCGCGCGTGGCGCAGTGCGGATCATCCATACTGGGTCGCGTTTGAAGTCGAAGGGCGACTGCAGATCCGCCACGAGCAGTTTGTCGTCGCGCAGCATTTGATCGACAACACCGGCGCCGTGTGTCAGATGAACATG
>JAASFN010000941.1:0-11843 GCA_023333795.1 Globisporangium rhizosaccharum | reverse complement strand
GCCCGTTGAGCCAACGATCGTGACAGACTCGCCCATCTGCGCCAAGCACGTGTACGTCACAGTGCCAAAGCGCACGCCGCTGTACGCGAGTGTGACGTTCCCATACACATCGACGCCAGTGTCCGAGAGCTTGCCAGCGGCCGAGACGCTCTCAGGTGCATTGCCAAGCACCATCGTCACGAACGCGAGCGGGTAGATCCCAATGTCGAGCAAGCCACCGCCACCGAGCGCGCGGTCCCAGATCCGCGTGTTGTCCGGCGCGAACGCAAAGCCAATGTCTGCGCTCACGTGGTGCACGTCGCCGATCGTCTTTGCGGCGAGCTCGCGCTGGACAAGCGCGACGGCGGGGAAGAAGCGCGTCCACATGCCTAGAGCCATGTGTACGATGGTCTCAGTACAGAGACCGGCAGCAAGGACAGGGCACACAGAGCGCTACAGCCACACACCTTCCATGAAGAAGCGCTGTTGGGTCTTTGCAAGTGCGAGGACCTCACACGCCTGCGCTGCGTTCATCGCCATGGGCTTTTCGACGAGCACGTGCTTGTGGTGGCGTAGTGCGAGGAGCGAGTGCTCAGCATGGGACGTGTGGAGCGTCCCAATGTACACAATGTCAACGAGCGGATCAGCGACGAGCTCTTCGTAGCTCCCGTACGCCTTTGCAAAGCCTATTGGCAGCACCGCATGTGGAGATAGAGACATACATACGAAGCAAGTGGTAGTGGTGTGAGTCGCATGCACAGACACGCTGCGCTTCAATGGCAGTGTCAGGCTGCTGCTACTGCTCTCGTTCACAGACACACCGTGCGTGGCAGCAAACTCCTGCGCGCTAGCGAGCGACCGCGCTGCGCAAGCGACGAGCTGAGCGCGCGGGACGCACTTGAGCGCGTTCACAAAGTCGTTTGAGATCTTGCCGCAGCCGATGAAGCCCCAGCGCAGTGCGCGCGTCTCGGGGGCTGGAGTGCTGCTGCTTGGAGGCATGCTCGATGGCTCGCGTTGGATCGGAAGGTTGATTGAGAGAGCTGCTTGGTTGTGTTGTTAGAGTCGCTAGTGCTGAAATGGAGGGAATGCATTTCCTCACGTGGACCACATCAAAATTATAGGTCAAGGTCAAACTGAAACTTGAAGAGAGCTGTAGGTTCTGTGATTGAGATCAAGGTCGTGGATCGCTCGCGATCGAGCACTCACACGATCGGCCTCATGTTCACGAGCTTCGCATAGTGTCGCTTTCGCGAGAGGAGCTCGCATTGCCGCATGTAGAGCGGTGCTGCAATCGTTGCAATCGAGCGAGCGAGTCGACGATTCGATGCGCACATGTGGCGCACATCATTTGACGTTGTGTCTGAACTCTTTCCTGTCTCGATCTACGGTAGTGAAAGTGTACCTGCGAGCGAGTCGCAAAGCACCGGACGCCTCGCTGTCGTCACAGTGCCGCATCGAGAGCGAGCGAGCTGCTGTCTGTCGGTTTGCGCCATCGAGCGATCCTGTCGGTTTGAACACGTGCTGGTGGTGGCGCTACCGGTGGCGCGCAATGTGCATCATGAAGGTGGTGACGTCCATACAAACGTATTGAAAGTCTGCGAGCGAGCGAACTTGCGCCGCGCATTGCAGTCGCAACGTGCTCAAGCGAGCGAGGAGCAGCTGGTGTGGCGCGATCCAGCGCTGCCGCATCGGTCCTCGTCACGCGTGAACGACGACGAGGAATCAGAAAAAGAACGACCTTGACTCCAAGCAGGGCAGCGGTACATAGCACGTCGGAATCAGCGCGCGATTGAGACGTGCGTGCTGCTGTCGAGCGAGCAACGCGCGCACGTCGACGAGCGCGCTCAAGTGTTTCTGTTTTGCTGCTGGTTGGTGCTCGTATTGGATCCGATCTCCTTCGCTCCAATCTTCATGCTCGCTCGCATCGAGCGCCGACGCTACTCCAAGAACAAGACATTTCGCGAGGAGGAGTCCATACGTGCGCGTCGACGTCGCAACACTGATGCTGACGATGTTCATGCATTCATTCACGTTTCGGCGCGAATCGGGTCGACCAAAGCGAGCGCACGAAGCGGCCATTGCAAGCATAGTGAACGCCTGTCAAGCATGCTGACGCGTCAGCATTATCTAGATTGAAGTTCGGAGTTTCAAGTTCAGAGACGAGGCGCGACTCGGTGCTTGGGTTCCAGAGTCAAGCTAGAGAAGTGACAAGACCAAGCTACAAATGCTCACTGTCAATAGCACATTTTTCTGTTCAGGCTGGGATGTACCTGCAAATTTTGATTCTCTACAAATGAGACCTGTGAAAACAACTTGGACACTCATGAGCTAAAACAAGTTTATAATGTCGACCTGTCCTCGAACGAAACTCGACATGCTCTCTGAAATGTGAGGAAAAGCAAAACCTGTGACGAGGACGCTTGAGCTCAACCTACAAACGTTGACACGACGCTTTCCAGCCGGACCATGGCTTCATCTGGTTGGTCTTCTTCTTCTTGTTCACGGTGAGATCGCGTGAGCATGTCTTCGCTGCGAGGCAGCAGGTCGTCGTCGTCGACCAAGCAAAGCAAATGCAAGCGCCACATGATGCCGAGGACGTCCTTGGCATCTAGGACGGAGTGCACACTCCACTTGATGTGCTCTTTGCATCGCGAACTGCGATGGTGACTTCACACAGCAAAACAACAACAGGGTATTCGCTCGAAACGCAAAAAGCGCCGTCTTGCGCGCTCTGAGCTGACAGCACACTCAAGAGACTGAACTTTTCTGCCTCGAGTTTGTGAACACCAAGCATTGCAAAACACGCGCAGTTGATGGATGGATGGTGGCGACTTCAAGTTTGAAAAAGACAAGCGAGTCTCATGCCTCTCGCTTCGATGAGATGAGAGTCGAGTCTCTCTCGCTCGAGGCTTCTCGACTGCTCGAGCGACTGCGAGCATGTGCGCCACGCTCGAAAGCAGCAGCAGCAAGACCAGCAAAGAGCGCTTCAGACGCCAAGAGAATGCGCCACCTGTTTCTCGTGGCGAAAACGCCAGGTATGTTGCGTTAAAAATTGTGAATAGCGAATGAGTGATTTCAAATATCCTGTAAAACACAATGATTAAATGTTGCTTTTGCGAGCAAAATGACACCTGAAAACAAATACCCTCTATGTTTAGATACTATACAGTATGCACTCGACAACCTACAAACCACGCACACAAAGCTTCAAATGCAGGCGCTGACGCGCTGTCGGCAACGCAAGCAAAAAGCTGGCCGCCAGTCAGGTCAACTTGCTGTTGGGCAAATTGTGCGCGTGTGGACGGACGAGAAAGCAGTAGCGAGCGCACGGCCGCACCTCACTTCAAAATCCGCCGGGAACAGCCGTGACGCCAAGCAGCAGCAGCACATCAGCGCCGATCAGCAGCACAGAACACCGCAGCAGCAAAGCAGCAGCAGCCTTCCGCCCCGCCAAGCGTCGCTCGCTCGCTTCATTCTCCAACTCGACACGCGTACAACAGATCCATTCAACCCACACAGTCAATCAACGATGGAGATGATCCTGCACCACCACCAGCACCACCATACACCACAGCCGTTTGGCACCGACAGCGCGCGGTGGCCGAGCGAGCCAATGCTCCGTCTCCCGAGCCTCTTTCGCCACGCCGGCGAGCCTGCCACAGCCACGACGACCACTACAGCTCCAGCAACCACCAGCAGCAGCAACGCCACGGACCGCTCGCCGCGCCTCGTTGGCATGAGCGACGTGCTGAACACGACGCGTGCTGCGAGCGCGGACTCTCCGGTCGCGCGTCTGCCGTCGATCGGCTCGATGATCCGCCGCGACGACAGCGCGCGCGCCGAGTCGACTACCACCGCCACGGCAACCACTGCATGCGCACCACAGACACAGGACGCGAACTCGATGAGTCCAGCGCAGAAGCAGTGCATGGACTTGTTCAAGCAGCTCCGGGAGCCAGTCGTGCACCACGACGCGCGGAACGACCCGGAGTACGCGCTCGGGAACCTCTTGGCTGGCGCTGCGTTGAGCCAGCTTGCGTCGATGCAAGAAGCCGAGAAGAAAGAAACCGCGGCAGCTGCGGTGCTTGCTACTACGTCGCCTGTGCGTGCGATCCTGCCGTCATGCAGCTCGGACAGCGGCAGTGAGAGCGCTTCAGACAAGTCGAAGCGCGCAAACAGCGCCAAGCTCTGCGGCATGAGCGAGTGCCGGAAGCGCGCAAAGGCTGGCGGCTACTGCATCGCACATGGTGGCGGCTTGCGGTGCTCCGAGGACGGATGCCAGAAGCACGCTGTGAGCCTTGGTCTGTGCATCAGCCACGGCGGCGGCAAGCGGTGCACGATCGAAGGCTGTTTGAACGCGTCGCGCAAGAACGGTGTGTGCTGGTCACACGGCGGCAAGCGCCTGTGCAAGCTCGACGGGTGCAACAAAGGCCCCAAGTCGGGCGGCTACTGCTGGTCGCACGGCGGCAAGATGAAGAAGTGAGCACCGCCACGCTGACTGACCACGACGACGTCTGTGCGTTCGTCGTCGTCGTACCATACGTCTATTTATGCATGAAGCCTGAGCGCGAGCGCGCGCTTTTTGAGAGCGAGTAGCATAGAGCGAGCAAGTATTTATGATCAATCGAACACTCTGCCTACCATCACACACACCACGACCTCACTATCAGTACATGCGCGTCTTGCGTTCTCGTCCACTTGGTCAATCAAGTGGGTGGTGCTTGGTGGCGGTTTAACACCCGCAGATGTGCTCATCATACGTGTGTGTGCAGTGAGGTCGTGTTTGCAAACACCATGAGCATTGATGTGATTGACTATGGTGATGCAGGTCCAAGCGCACATGCCCACACACACGCACACACCGCACCGCAACGAGCGCTTCACCGCATGCCATCACTACGACCACGAGCTATCGAGGTCATCGCGGTCATCAAGAGCGCCGAAAGAGGTCAGAGAGAGAGCCTGTCGGTGTGTTGCGTTTCCAGCCGTAGCCACGAAACGACGCGAGCGCCAGTCAACCCACTCGACTGCAGTTCGAATTCAGTGAGCCAATGTCAAGGAGAGAATCGAGTGCTGCTTGGGTCAGGATAGTTCAAGTGACAGCGATGACGCAGTGCGACGCGGCGCTTCCGAGTCGCGAAACGGTTCGCCGCGTACCATTGGTCGAACTGTCTGACTTGCTTTTAGTAGCGGATCCGCTTGACAGGCTTGAAAATGAGACAGAAAACGGTGTAGGTTGAAGATGGGTTCCGTCCAATCACGTAAGAGGACGAGCGCAGTGTGTCACTCTTCCGTTGCTGTCGACGATACTGTGAAATCGTATATGCAAATGCATATGGAGAAGGTAGCGTTGTGGATGTAGCCGAGTAGCGTCGCTCGCATCTCTTCACGGGTCCTTGGATCTGTTTGGCTTCCAAGGCCACCGAGGAAAGGTAACGTGTTGGCGTGTATGGGTAGTCGTGTCCGGAGCTCGTGAAGCTCGTGCTTTAGTCTCGTCGACATCTCACGTATATAATGTGGTTCACATATATTGTGGTTTATATGTATTGTGGTTCATATATATATATATTGTGGTCCTCAAATATATAGTGGTCCATATAATGATCCACAAATATAGTGTGGTCCACAAATGAAATGTAGTTCGCCCAATTACGATGTGGTCCACACCATTGTAATGCAATCTACACTTCAATGTGGTCCACACTTGAAATCGAGTATATCGAGTAAAGTGTACTTTAGTAATGGAACAAATTCTACATAGTGATAAAAATGAAAGCGACATATAAACACTCGTCACAACTCGTCGACAGCCCTAACTACGCCCTAACCACCCCTATCCTCAGAACGATTATGGATCGTTTCGATTTGATTTTATCACTATTGGAATTTTACGCCATTACCAAACTATACTTTATATACTCGATTTCCACACATTTCAAACCCATCAAAACGATACTTGGCGATTGTATGTCTCTCTTTCGAGTGTGTGTGCCACACAAGTCACGCGCAGCGCGTCGACAAAAACGTGTGGTGTACATAAAGTGGTCCTAGCTGTAGATCTGAATGCATCTCAACCTATAGTGTGATGTAGGTCCACTTTACTTGGTGTCGACCACATGAACGAAAACCGATACTTGAACTCGACTCATCTGCTTCGTCGAGTAGCACTGCTGCTCAATGACGCCGTGAGTGCTCAGCTGCTGCTGCAGAGCGATGGATCGATAGGCTCATGACGCGCACTAGTAGCTCAAACTCCGCGTTCGCGAGCCCGACTAGCGCTTTGGCTCCTGCCAACATTGGGCGACTCGGCATTCTCTCAGTCGAGTCGCTTCAGTGCATCCTCCAACGACCGTCCGTGTCCACCACGCTCGACTCGAGCCATACACTGCACACCGCCAGCAGCAACGACGACCGTGACAAGGCGACAAAACACCATGCGACTGCAAACAATGCCAGCAGTCCGTACGACCCGCGCTTCTCATTCACTCCAATCACATCGATCGTCACGCACAACAACGGGACGCAGTTCCAGCCTCACGCCAAACGACCGACCGAGTCGCTCAAGCGCAAGCGGCGCAGCACAAAGCGCTTGCAGCCGATGACAGTCGCGCCATCGCTGTCTCGCTGCATCAATGACACTCGCCACGACAGCAGCAGCAACGTATCAGCCAAGCGAGTCTCCAGTACACTAGCAGCTGCAACAACAGCAGCAGTAGCAGAGACGAGCGAACGAGCTGTGCCAGTAGGAAACCAGCTCGGGAGTGCGCGAGACGCTCCTACTACCACAGCCTCTGCTCCTGTTACAGGTGCTAATGCGTCTCTATCAACGCAGAAGCGAAGCGCAAAGCTCGCGAGCGAGATCGCGTGGATCCACACACATCTCCCAGTGCTGCAGCTCGCAACCACTAAGTGCTCGCGCGCACTGCGGCAGCAGCTCTTTGCCTCAACTGTCGTTTCAAACATGACGCGCGCAGTGCTCCGGCAGCAATGGCAGCGCTGGCGCAGCGTCGTCGCAGCCGACAAGCGCCTTGCGCTGCGCAAGCTCTGCGCATCGACGCGGCTCATCGAGCTACTCCAAGACGTGTCTGTCGACCACGTGTGTCATCGCTTTCGCATCTGGAAGCGCTACATGCGCGTGTGTCAGACACATGAGCAGCTCGCAGCGTGCGTGACGATCCAGCGCTGGCTCCTCCAGCAGCGTCGACGCCGTGAGTCCGAAGCTGCCGCTGCACTCACACTAAATCTGCACCAAGTGCTAGAGCACATGCACACGAGTGCACGGTTGATCCAGCGCGCTGTTCGGACGTACGCAGTTGTCTGTCGCTTCCAGCGATTGCGTCACGCGGCTCAGTGCATCCAGCGCAGTGTGCGAACGCATCAGCACCAAGCTCGCACTCGTTTGAGCCACAGAGCTGCTCATACGATCCAGAGGACGTTTCGGCGCTTCACAAAGACTGCGCACGCGAGTCTCGCAGCACTCATCACACTGCTAGCGCACCGCCACGCCGTCAGTGTGCTCCAGCGGTCCTGGCGCGCGTATGCGACTTGGAAGCACACAGAACTGCCACAACAGTGCATTGCGTCGCTTGTCGACAGCGTCGAGTACAACAGCGCAATCGCAGCGATCCAGCGCCACATTGTCGGCTTTCTCTGTCGGCGCCACCTCAAGCGCTGTCATGCAGCAACAACGACACTGCAGCACTGCTGGCAGCGCTATGTCCAGCGCACTAGTGCTCGCAGAACACGCCGCATGCTGCAGCTTCAGCAGACGAGCGCAGCGTGCTGTCTCCAGCGCATGTTCCGTCACAAGCGCGAGCGCGAGCAGTTCCAGCGCGTCCTTAAGGCATCGACGCAGCCGCTGTACTTGCGCGCACGCAGACTTAGTGTGAGCTTTCGTGTCCGGTACTGCGTCCCTATTGCGAAGAGCGCTGTCTGGGTGATCGAGAGCGCGTGGCGCAAGTACAATGCGTACGTGACGTGGCACACACAGCGCCTTGCGGCTGCGATGATACTACAGCAGTGGTGGCGCAGCGCATGGCCATTAGCACGCTGGCATACTGTCGTGACGCAGACACTCCAACACTATCGCTATGAGCAGCACAGTCGTGCATCGACGCGCATCCAGTGCTGCTGGCGAGCGTACACGGCGCAAAGCGCTGCTGATACAAGTGCAGCGGCGCTTCAGCAAGTCCAAACGCTCGCTGCGCTGCTGCGTGCTGCAATCTGTATCCAGCACTATGCACGGCGACGACGTGTGCGGCAGCACGATCGATGGCGCCACGTGCTAGTTCACGTACTACAGAGCGAATTGCCACGCAGTCGACATGCTGTGAAGCTGATTGCGCAGCTCTGGCGCGCGTACAGTACTCGCAAGCAAGCGCTGCTGCAACAGTTTGATGGACTCTCAGGCAGCGCTAGTGCTCGTGGTCAGGACCTTGCAACGCTGCGACAGCTCTTGCTGGTGCAGCAAGCGCAGGCTCAGCGTGAGCACACAGCTACAGTGCGGATCCAGCGCATGGTACGTCGCCGCGTCGATCGCCGCAACGGACGCCTCTTGCTCGCAAAGTACCGGATCTTGATGCAACGTGACGTGCGCAAGCGCGAGCAGCGGCGGATCATCCACAGCTTCCTCGACGAGCGCGAGAAGGAGCGACTGAAGCGACAGCAGCAGCGGCAGCACAAAGAGGTGATCGCGGCTGTGAAGAGTGTGTCGAGCGCTAGTGTCGCTACTCAGAGCAGTGCAGTCGCAGCACGTTCGAGTGACGCGCGCAACGAGCGAGAGTCTGGCGCACAGCAAGAGCAGCAGCAAGTGCAAGAGATGACGAGTGACAGTGGAAGCTATGATGACGCAGATGTGCAGCAGTTCTGGAGCGACGAGTACCAGCGCGCGTACACGTGCAACGCTCGCACTGGCGAGTCAGTATGGCTGTGAGAGAGCAAGGAGCTTCATCAGCAGCAGCAAGCATCGCAGCGATGTGTCCTCCATGAACTGTACCCTTTCGTCTGAGCTGCTGGGTTTGATTGGCATTGCTGGAACAATGGTACAGTGTACCATGAGTGTACCAATTTTGAAAAAGCCCGCTGATTGATACTTTGTTTCTGTCAAGTGCGTCACATACGTTACGCAAATCGATCCATCTCGCACCATTCATCCGCGACACCAAGCGCCACGACAACACCAGCACCAGCTCGAGCACGCGACGACGACGACGACAGTACCAGCACGAGCAGCAGCAGAGATGGCGGCGACACAGCTCGTTGGCGGGTACCACGCGATCGCACTGCCGCTCGAGCACAGCGCGTTCCGGCGCTACATCTACGCAAAGAAGCACCATGTGAAAGAGAGCGAGAGCAACGAGTCGCTCCTTGCGGCTGACCGTACGGCGTACCTCGTGAACTTGCCAGCAGCAGCCGACGAAGCGTGGCTCCGCGCATGTCTCGAGCCTGCAGTCGGTTCGATCCAGCACATTGTCACTGGCGGTATCAAGTCGAGCAATAGCAATAGCAGCAGCAGCGCGAGCGATGCGAGCGACCCACTTGTTGCGAAGACTGCGCACGTTGTGTTCAAGTCCAAGGACGCGCTCAAGAAAGTGCTCAAGGTCGCGCAGCTCAGCGTCCCAAGCAGCGACGATAGCAACAATGTTGTCACTGGCTTGCAAGCGTACGTGAACAAGTACCGCGCAAACAAGCCTGGACTTGCAGCAGTCAAGGCGATCGCAGACGCGTACATGTCCAAGTTTGACGCCGATGAAGAAGAGGTACGCGCTACTTGCTCTGTCTCTCTCTCTTGATATCTGTGTCCACTAGCAAGTGACTCACTGAGCATCTGCGCTGCTCCAATGACAACAGGACTTTCGCCAGCGCGAAGAACTCAAGGCGCAAGTCGATGATGACGGCTTTAAGACCGTCGTGAACCCGAAGAAGCGGTCGGTCGTCGCCGCAGAAGAGCTCGGACGCCCTGCGAAGAAGCAAAAGTCGAAAGAGATGGACAACTTCTACCGCTTCCAGATGCGCGAGCGCAAGCGCGATCGTACGTGTGCTTGTTTTGTGTTGCCTCTCCTTGTGGATATGTAGGAGACTAACACTGGTGTGCTGATGCTGTTGTGGGATCTACAGAGCTCAAGTCGCTGCGCGAACGCTTTGAAGAGGACCGACTGATGGTCGAGAAGCTCAAGAAGGCAAACCGCTTCAAGCCCGAGTGAGTGAGCGCATGAGCGACTGCGCAAGTAGTATGAGAGGCCATACAAATGAATAGACAACGTGCACATCCATCTTCACAAGCGCTCTTCAAGGCTCACTTGTTTGCTTGACAAGCGAGTTGTCATTGACAACTTGTCGCGCGTGGTATACAACTTTGACAACGCAAGTTCTTCCTCACATTGCTCAAATGGCAAGAGCAAGGCAACAAACCACACAAGAGCAACTGAACACAATGGTACACGAGCTGTGGAGCCTCAAAGATCGTCACGTTCATTGCAAAGTGCGACGAAAAGGTCGCACCGAGGCGCTGAACGCACACGTCGTCATCGCACTAAGAGCTACTGAGAAGTGCTTAGTTCTCCGACGGCATCGAGCGGAGGATGTCCGAGTCACCGGCGTCGAGGATGCACATGACCGAGCAGCGGAAGAACTTGCCGCACGCCGTACCGAGGTCGTTGTTGTTGCCGGCGAAGTGGTGCACACCCGTCTTCGCGAGCATCGAGTAGTACTCGACCTCCGACTTGCGCAGCGGCTGCGTGTTCGACGCAATGAGCACGAGCTTGGCTGTTGGGCGTCACAGTCATAGAGACATAAGAGTGCGTGAGCCATTGGCCATGCTCGCACTGATAGCAGACAGATAGACTGGCTACGCAATAGACGGAGCGATGGACGTACCCTTGTTCGCACGGAGCGCCTTGAGCGTCTGCTTGTAGCCGAGCGCGACCTTACCCGAGCGCATCACGAGCTGCAGGCGGGAGTTGATGTTCTCCTGGGACTTCTTCTGCTCGACGAGCGATGCGATAGAGAGAGAGAGAGAGAGGAGAGACACGAAGCGCACAAGACGTCAGGATCAGCAGCTCACGAGTGGATCAGCGGTCTCGACGACGACAGCAGCGCGGCAGCGGCGCGTCCAAGCACACACAGACACGAGTGCTCGGATGCAGCCGCCACGGGCTCTCTCTTTCGGTTCGTATTGCAATAGAGCAAAATGGCCGTGAACGACTGGTGCATGTGCGCCGTGCGACCCACTGCACTCAGCTCCGCTCCTTGCGAGAGCAAACGAGCGAGCGAGCGCAGCAGACGCGTCGTCCATATTCGACACGAAACCTCGTCCATCGGATGGAGAGAGAGACGGAGAGCGCGCGCGCTGCGGTCGGTCGCATGCATGCAAACGAGCAGCAGCAGCGGGGGTGTTCTCTTCCATACCGACTTCTTAGAGGCAACCATTTTGCTTGACGTTCTTGTTTCTCAGCGGCTGAATGTGCTCCACAGAACTGAAAGTGATCGCCTGCACATGCGCGCGCACCAACACGAGCGCTTCGAGACGATGGACCGAGCACCACCAGTTCTGAAGCACTTGAAATTTGTATGTGCTGATGTCGCGCAGCTCTCTATTGCAGGTGAGTCAAGAATGCGTGTCAGTATACACTGTGGATATACACTATATGATGCGGCTATACAGTATGACACAGAATAGGTCCTAATGAGTAGCATACAACTGAAGACGTCGTCTGAATCGGAGTCCAAGCACCTCGAGTCGATGCGAACACGCTCTTCGTGCGCTCTGTGCTTGCAGCGCTGACTGTGTTGCTGCTGTGCCGGACAGCAGTCGACGGCTATGGTGTTGTGCTCATGAGAGTGACACCACGCAGACTCGATTGGTT
>JAASFN010000940.1:0-11860 GCA_023333795.1 Globisporangium rhizosaccharum | reverse complement strand
TGCTCGCGCCTTTGCCTGCCTGCCCGCCCATTCTCGCAGCTCATCCATCTCGCACAACTCACTCGACGCACTCCTCGACGCACGCGCGCACACACGCCGCTCGCCATCGCGTCACCTCTGAACTGGGCATCTGCATCTGCTGCTCATAATTTGTTCCGTGAAGTCCCCTCCATCCATCGCGAGCGCTAAGCGATGGTGAAGTGTCATTGTCGATTCAATCGACACGTGAGTGTCTCCTTTCAAGAGGAAAGTGTCCTCCTCTGGATGAGAGGAGGACGCTTCACACAAGTCTTCTTTAGCTAATGCTCGTCAAGCGGCGCCATCACATGAGTGTTGTGTTGGCCCTCCAGTCAAGGGAAGGAGAGAGGAAAAATTGCTGCTCCGCAAAGCAGACGAGTGTGTTCAGTATCGTGGGGTGTCAGCAGACTGCACCGTCACAACGGGCGTTCATTAGTGCAGCGTGAGCTCCCTTCGACAACGACGGATGCCTCGCGAGCGCAAGTATTGCTGCAACTCTATACAAGCTCGAAATCAACAACACTGCGTATGGGACATTGCTATTCGAACCATACAAACTTGTAGTCATGGGTAGCGCTCTTAGCAATCGCACTTCTTGATGCGAGGCAGTCTCTCAAGCACTCTCAAGCACTCTCAACGACAGATCAACACACTCATTCACTCGACGCTACTTGCTCCTTCGATGATGCCTCTTCGTTCATTCATTCGTTCAACGCTCGTCTTACCTGGTTGTGCTACCCTCCTCCTCTTCCTTCTCTGTCTCTTGCCCAGTACTAGTATCCACTCACCACACACACTCCAATGCACCACACGCAGCTACAAGGCGACGTCGACTGAGGGGCAAACGTAGCAGGTCGTGTCCCAGTGTGCGTGTGCTCCTTCTCGTCGCCGACTCGCTTAAATATACCAGTCTCTCTCGCTTCCTTGCCACGTCTCTCAGTCTTCTTCGTTTTCGTCTTCGACGCTGTTGGTGTTCTTGTTGCCGTCGTCATCCGCGTGCTCCGAGTCGCTCCCATCGATCTCGACGACGTCGTCGTCCGCATCCACAGGCGAGCGGTCGCTCCCAGTGCCAACCGAGTCGCGATCTTCATCATCGTCGTCATCGTCTCCACTCTCATGGTCGCCGTCGCTCACGATCTCAACGTCACTGTCTGCTGCCGCGTGCTCATGCGCATGCTTCGTTGGTTCGTCGAGTCTGCGATCGCCATGAGCTGAACTCGCACGTGCACGCGAGCTGTCGTTGGAAATGGCACTAGGAACGTTAGTCGTCGTCGTCGTCGACGTCGTCGGTGGCGCTACTGCACTGGCACGCGTTGCAAGCGAACGAGCAGATACATCAGCGTCGGTACCCGCACGCAGCTGCTCTCGCTCTTGCTTCTCTCTCTGCGCTGCGAGCTTGCGCTCGTACGCTTCAACGACGTCTGCGACGTCAGCTTGGAGCTTCGTCGCGCACTCCCACGTGTTCTCGCTCGAGTCGTAGCCGTCCCACTTGACCAAGTACTGCTTCTTCTTGTACCGCAGGCGATGGTCGACGATCTTGTCGACAATGAAGATGTCTTCCTCTGGTGGACTGCTCGACATCCGAGACGTCCGCGACGTGTCTGCAGTCGCCACGGCGGCTGTTACTGGTCGCGCGACGCGCTGCTTGAAGCCGCTGCGGCGCAACTTGCTCAGGCGCTTGCGGCTGAACTCGTCGATCAAGAGCTTCGCTTGGTCGCCGCAGAGCTTCCGCGCGACCCACTGCGGCTGTGCGAGGCCGCGCCACTGGACCAAGTACTCGCCGACGTGCGCGCCTTCACGGAACTCGAGCACACGCTCTGCGTGGAGCGACTGGATCTGCTTCTGCACAGTACGTTGTGCTGCTGCGAGCGACACAGTGTCCGTGTGTTGCTGCTGCTGGCGCTTGTGCGATGGCTGCTCACTGTTCGTGTGACTGCTGCTGCTGTGAGTCATGGGCAAGAGCGCTGCGAGCTTGCGCTTCGGTGTGATGCGCGGATCCACGGTGTCTGGCGCGCGGTGGACTGCGCCAGTGTGCGCGTGCGATGATGCTGGCGTATACTGCCGGTGCACCGGTGCGCTGTAGCTGCCAGCGCTGCTAGTAGAGCTGTGGTACACGGTCGACGAAGACTGTGGTGCGCTGTGCATACCAACGAGCCGGAGGTTGTTCCGCATCATCGCGTCGTGGAGCTCGAGACCATCGAGCACGACCATGCTCGGCGGCGCCTTTGCGTGCACCGGATCACCGCGTGCGTCCCACCCGCGCACAGCGTTCACAAACGCAGGGTCTTCGCTCTCGAGCGGCGCGCCACGCAAGTACACGTCAAGCGAGTTTGCTTTCGCTTGGCTCAGTGGCTGCACGGCGCTGGTGCTGCTATTGCTGTTCGGCGGCGCCTGTGTGCGGCACGCGCATGGCGCTGGCGCATCGTCGATCAGGCGCTTGCGGATGATCTCTTCGACATTCGAGAGCAACTCGCTCACGCTCTGCATCGACTCTTGCAGCGCTGTCGCTGCACGAAGCGCGTCAGTTTGGTGCTGCGGCTTGGTACTAAATGTGCCAAAGCCGTTCGTGGTGGTCGAGCTCGTGGTCGCTTGCTCTGCCAACTGCGCCGCAACGTCTGTCGCGTGGCCATGCTTCTCGAGCAAGTCGAGCCACAGAAGCGTGCTAGAGCATTCGCATACAGACGTACACACAGCAACGCATCGTGAGCTCAGTGGTGTCACGCATGAGCTCTTGGAAGCGAGCACACACTCTCGCTCATCGACACACAGAGAGACACGTACAACTCGCTCTGCCACTGGTTCGGGTCCTCTTCCCATCCATTGCTGCTGCTGGTGGTGCTAGTGTTATTGCCAAGCTCGTCGTGGTGCCGTGTTCGCGCTGGCGAGACGCCTGCTGTTGCTGCGCCAGTGCGTACTCTCGCCATCGCTCCTGCTCGTGCTCCTGATGTTGCGCCTGTGTTGGATGTCGCTCTCTTTCCACACGTCACTGTTGGCGCAACCTCCGCATGTGACAGCATTTCACTATATGATATCAGTTACACTTGATTATTGTATGAAATGAGCCTGTACCTAGTGTGGGCAAGTTTCCATCAAGCGAGTGAAGGTTGCGCGAAGCGTGACAAGCACTCTGCAATCGCAACACCGAACCACTTCAACTTGCTCGACCGCACGACGATGCACACGCCGCCACTGCATGCGCGCGCGAGTCCGCGTGCACGACCGTCGCAGCTACAAGCCACGGCGAGCGCTGGTACTGCTGTGCATCGATCCTCGCATCAAGAGATGGCTGCAAACGAGCAGCACCAGCGAAAGCACGACAGCTACGACAATGGAGCGCTCGTTGCGCTCCAGCACAGTCTCGCGCACAGTGAGTTGCGTGAGCTCGTCTGCTCACTGTACGCTGCGCTCGAAACACATGAGCAGAGTGCGAGCGCGAGTAAAGCAGAAACTGCGCAGCTCGCAGCGGTACATGCGCGCTCGAGAGAGGAGACGCGGCGCGAGTGCGAGCGCATGCGACAGCAACTGCAGCAGTCACAGCGTGACTTGGCAACAAGTCACCAGCAACTGCAGCAAGCGCAGCTACAAAGCGTACGTATGTATACAAACGATCTGCATGGAGCTCAGGTATGCAGGCTCATGCACTTGAACGGCTGCTCGTGCTGTAGCAATCGCTCGACGCTGAGAACCGCCGCTTGAGCGCGCAGCACGTGGAGAAAGACAAGACGATCGAGCAGCTGAGTCAGCATCTCTCTGCGCTCATAGAGCAGCAGCAGCGCGCTAGTGTACGAAGCAATGGCGACAACATCAAGCGCGAGCTTGAGCACGTCGTCGCTGAGTTTGCCCACAAGGAGCGCGAAGTCTACACTTCGATGGTCCGTGCGCAACGCACTCAATGCTCACGCGATGCTCTTGGTTGTGTGAGTGAGAGCAAGAGAGCTCCGCTGACTGGTGCCATTCACATAGGACCATGTGCGCCAAGCAGCTGCGTCGCTGCAGCAGCAAGAGCGTGATGCAAACGCACAGATCGTCAGCTGTACGATGTATCCGCTGCAGCTGCGCTGGGCGTGTGACTCGGTCCTCACTCTGTTTTCTCTCATGTGTTGCTCGCTTCTGTGCAGTGCGGACACAACTCGCAGATGTCAAGGAGGTAGACACGTTCGCACATACTCGAGGACGCTCAGTCTGCTGCTCAGGATGAATCGCTCACAGCATCGTCCCACGTAGCTCTATGCGGAATGCCGCGTGTGGATGGAGACCATGGCCGACACGAGACCAACGACCTTGCGTCCAGCGACGGATACTCCAATACCAAGCGCTAATGCGCCGTGCGTGCAGCAAGAGCACGCAGATCTCGTAGTCGAGAGCACAGCACTCCGACAGCGCTGCACGCTGCTCACGACCGAGTTACAGGACGCACAAGCGCAGATCCAGCAGCTCGCGCACACGAGCAGCTCCTTGCGAGCGCTCGTGACCAAGTACGAGCAGTCTGCACGCGACGGCACGCACACGATCGAGCACTTGCAGGACTCGCTTGTGAAGCTCTGTGAGCAGATCACGCACGAGCGCCTCGAGCACGAGAGCACGCATCGACGTGCGGCAGAGAGCGCACACAAGCACGCGAGGGAGCTTCTGGAGCGACTCGCACAGCTGCAAGCACGCGTCGACGAGTTCGAGAGCCGAACAGAAGCAGATGTCGTTGCAAATGTGCTTGAGCGACTCGAGACAGCGCGACGTGCACAAACAGAAGAAGACACAACTGTGTGTCGAGACGAAGCTCACGAGTCACACGCTGCGGATGGCACGAGAACGTCTCGACACTCAGGCACAGAAGACGACGGCAACGATAGCACTCGAGCGCCAACAGCTCCCATGGATCAGCCAGCAGAGCCCATGGACGATATTGAAGACATTGACGACGTGGAAGACATCGACGATGTGGTCGGTACTGTCAACGAGACGTCCCATGCAGCACGAGCCCCAGCAGCAGTACGAAGATCAGCAACTCAACGTGTCGACGCACGAAAGGTCCTAGTCGCAACGTGCCGCAGCTGTGGCGAAGAGCCGTTTGGGTTCATGGTCAAGTGCCAGAAGTGCAAAGATCCGTTCCACGCCGGGTGCGTGAAGCCGCCAGACGGCAAACGCCGCGTCAGTCACGTGTTCAGCTGCTCAAGCTGTACGCTGCAACGACCGAGTAAAGCGCCGCGTCTCGACCAGCACACGACATCTTCAGGCGCAGGCAGCAAGCTCAAGCCAGCAACGACATTGAGACGACCACTCGTGTGAGTGCGTGCTGACGAATGGATAGTTGACTACCACTAGACACTAGAAGCGCTGCAAGCAGATGTTGCTTCCGTGCTCGTCGTACTCTTGCTTGGTCACGACGCGGTCTGCGCACGCAGCACTCGCAGCAAAGCGCGCGCAGCCGTCCCACGCAGCAGTGATCGGACTATCAGCACGTACACATACAAGCAACACGTGAGCAATCCTGTCGGCTGTAGTTGCCACCACCAACAGCAGCAGTACCACTCGTCGGGACAGTGGACGTACTCGGTCGGCGCGTGGATCCCAAGCGCGTACTCGATCGGAACGAGCGACCGCAATTCGTGCGCGAGGCGGTCGTGAAAGTTGCGGAACTTGGTGCTGCCGCCTACGAGCAGGATGTTCGCATAGAGCGACGCATGGAGCTCGCTCGGACACGCTGCAACCGCTTGGACGATCGCTTCCGCGACGCCAGCTTGCGCTAAGCCAATGTCCGATGGGTGGAAGAGCACTTCAGGCACAGCAATGAGCTCAGTACTGAGCTCGAGCACTTGGTGGTCGTCGTCGTTGCGAGTGCTCGTCGTCGTCTGGTTGCTATCGCCATCTGCAGGCGACCGCACGTGACCAGTGAACGAGTGGACGTAGTCAGGGAGCACCCAGTGCGTGCGCTCGCGTCGCGGGAGCGCATACAACGCGCGCATCTCAGTCTCAAAGTCGCGCGCGACGTAGCACTGCGCCTCTTTGAGTGCGTTCATCACGCGCGTGTCGTCCATGACGTTCCATTGCCGGTACGACACGATCTCTTTGAGGTAGTTCGTCAAGAGCTTCCCGCCGACGTTGATGCGCTTGACGCCACTTGCGACGACGCGGCCGTCGACAATCGGCACGACGTGCGTGAACGAGAAGCCGGCGTCAACGACGAGCTGGCACGACGACGCCTCGAACGGCAGCGCCTCGACGGCCGACGCGTCGGGCTGGAGTGCTGACGTCGTCGCAGTGGCTTTTGCATTGCGCCGTCGCTTCTTCATAGGCGATGCTGCGGATGTGACTGGCTCAGTGGCGCGAGTGGGACGGCTCGCGCGACACTGCTCTGCGTACGAGAGCACGCACATCTCGGCTGCTCGCACGCGTGCAAACGCCTGGAAGCCAAAGTCTTCAAACACGACTTGGTCCATCGTGTCAGTGAGCACGGACGGTGCAAACAACGGTGCTGTGGCGACAAGTGTGTGATCGTGTGGGTCAATCCCGAGTGCCTATCGTCGTACAAACAGGCAACATCAGTACAACACTGGTACAATGATACATCGGTGAGTGAGCGAGTGCGCATTGTCGTCGTGACTCGCCTTGTGCGAGAACAGGTGCGTCCAGATGTCGGTCTCGATGTTCCAGTTCACACAGTACCCGCTGCAGCGGCACACAGAGGTACACACTGTGAGCTTGGCTAGTAGCAGCAGATCGACGATAGTGTAAAGACAGCAGAGACAGACCGTTCAACAGGTCGCACGTAGCGCAACTTGGCGCCTTGCTGCTCCTTGTCGAGTAGCTCTTGACCGATGAGCACAGCAGCAGACGATGATGCGAGTGTCGCAACGTGGTTTGCGAGCACGAACGGCGCGCTGCCATTGCCACTCGCGCTAGCTTTCGCGCTGTTGTATGGCGCAACGACAGACGCTTTGAGCGTCGCGCCGCCAGCATCGAGCGCCACGACGTTCGAGAGCATGCTCATGGCTCATGTGCTGCTTTGCTGTGATAGCTCTGGTGGTTCCTATTAAGTGCGAATCAAGCAAATTTGGTGTGGTTCACGTAATAGTGAAGTGCTTGACTTCTACAACCCCTACAAGTTCGCTCTCGATGAGATCCTGCCTCTCTCGTTCGTGTGTATGTGCGTGGCAAGCGAGCACACTCGCGAATGTATAGATTCGTCCTAGTTGTTCAGCTTAGCTGTTGTATGCACGTGGTGGAACGAGCAGACTCGACAATGCAGATTGCCAGAGTCGATATATACACGTAGGCTCAGTCGTGCACAGCGAGCATCCGCGGAGGCGATGCTGGACGGTTTGCTGTCGGCGACGTCACGCGGTGTACTTGTGCTTCGCCTGGCATCGGTGCATTCCTGTATGCACACATAGACATCACAAACACATTCCATCCGATCCATTCTGTCAGTCAGAGAGCTCGGGCAATCAGTCCAATGCATCAAGAAGGAGCTAATGAGCGACGTACTTGATCGACGGTGTGATCGGTCGCTCGCGCGCCTTGTCGCCAGGAATGTGGTCGTAGACATCGATGATGCGGATCGCCGAGTCGGCGCCTGCGACGACCATCTTGTCGCCTTGCGGCGCAAAGTCGAGCGAGAACACGCCGCGACTGAGTCCTGCGATCGTCCCGACGAGCTGCAGCACACAACATTGTGAATTGGTCAGTGTTGCTCTTGAACGAGTGTGGTAAGGTAGACCTGATCGGCCGAGCGCGCACCTTGTTGCCAGCGTCGTGGTTGAACACCTTGGCTTCGTTCGAGCCGCTTCCGCCAGCAGCGATGAGCTGTCCGTTCGAGCCTTTGGAGAACTGCGCAGCGTAGAGAAAACACGGCTCCGTGCGCACGGAGCTCTGGTTCCACGGCACGACCGAGAGGCGCTTGCCAGAGCCGTAGTCCCAGAGCTCGAGTGGACTCTCGGGACGCCACGAGCCCGTGAGGATCTCGCCGCGCGTGTTCATGTCGATCGCGTCGCCTGCGAGGTGCGGTCCATAGATGCCGCGCACGGAGTGGCCGACGCGAAGGTCCCAGATCTGGAGCGTGTTGTCCCAGCCGCCCGAGACGATCGTGTTGTCGTCCTCAGGGACAAACTTGACTGAGAACACGCGATTCGAGTGTCCAGCCGTGAGAGTTCCTAGTCTGCTCGCAATCATATCGAGAGCGGCGTGTTAGCCGGCACGTTGACACAGGCAAGCTATCTCGAAGCGCACATGAGGTGTATGTACCCGCCAGTCATGCATGCGACCTCTGTCTTGGTCGCTTCGTCATACACGCGGATCTGTGATGAACAAGAGACGGTCAGTCACCGCAGTGCATGTGCACAAGAGCAAGCAGCGTGGCGGAGCGTACTGCGTGGTCTTTGCCAGCAGTGGCAAACAGTGCGCCGTCGGGGCGGTAGTCAAGGGCATAGAGCTGGTTCTGGTCGTTTGTGATCGCGTGGAGACACTTGCCAGATGTGATGTGCCAGTGCTCGACCGAGCCATTCGAGTCTATCGAACAGAAGCAGCAGTAACAGTGCATGTACAAGAGTATGTGAGCGATCGACGTCGCTGGTGCTTGTCAGCGATGTGTGCAAGCAAGCGAGTGACACTGGACGTACTGACAGCGAGCAGGACGTTCTTGGTCTTGGATGCGCTCGTGAGCGGTCGAAAGCGGATCGCAGTGCACGGCATGCCAAAGCCAAACGTGTTCTGCGGCTGCATGAGTGTGTACGAGAGCTTGCCGTCGTGTACGTTGAAGACGCGGATCGCGCCATCGCCGCAACCTGCTGCAAGGAGCTTCCCATCTGGCGAGAAGCGCGTGCAAAACACTTCGGACGGACAGTCACTGGATGTCACGTCGCGACAAGCACGCGTGAGTCTCCTGGCTATCAACGAGTGTCATGACAATGCAAGGCTGCTCTACCTGATCGTCACGCTCGGTGCGAGTCGCTTGATCCTCTCTGTGGGCACAGGCGAGGCAGTGACAGGCAATCAATCCGTCAGTGAAAGTGGGTAGGCGACCCATCGGACAGGCGCATGCATGTCCAACCACGATGGTCGTCGTATGTACAAGCGCTGTTGGCCGAGCAATAAGAGAGCGCATACCGTCCATGGCGCGTGCTTTGCTGTCTGTCTGTTGCTTAGTCGTCGTCCTTCCTTGTCGCTGTTGTTGTCGTCTGAGAGGAAGATCGTCTGCGAAAGATGCGTGAAGAGCCGCAGCGTCGTTTCGATGCCGCGCCACTTGGTCGAGATCGTACTCATGGAGAGATACTCGCAGACGGCCAGATCATCTCGATCACTGCGATGCTCCACAGCCTCATCTGCTGCAATGACGACGGCTACGTGCTGCTCGCGCGTTACTTCCAGACCGCGACGCCACTCGATGCACGCGCGACGTTCGAGTATCAGCTCGCGCGCGCGTGCTCGCAAGTGCCGCAGCTCAGTGAGCGACTCAAGAAGGAGCCAGGCGACCAGCTTGTGATCTGCGATGGCAAGTTCGTCGTGCTGCGGCAAGTGGGTGAGCTGCGCTGGTACCTCGCTGGCTCGGGCGAGTACGACGAGCTCATCTGTACGTCAAGCAATCGGTTGCTCACTGTCAGACCATACTCTATCGGCAGTGCTCGATCTCAAAGATACTCGACTGACTGACTGACTGACACTCTCCATTGCCTGCGCTGTAGTGTCCGAGGTGCTGAGCGTCTGGAGTGCTGTGCTCGCTCTCCAGCTCGAGAAGAAGCTCACAGAGGCGAGTCTCCTAGCAAACTACGCCAAAGTCGTCGTGGCGCTCGATGAGTTCGTGCAGCACGGCCACGTCGAGAGCTTGGACGAGAGCAGCATTGAGCAGATGGCCAAGTTGCGGCCGTACCCGACCAAGTGAGACCATGGCCGACAGGTAAGACGGCAATCATCGCAACGCCACGGAATAGACAAGCGAGTGAGCACAAGACAAGGAAGGCAAGGAAGGCAAGGAAGGCAAGGAAGACAAGGAAGACAAGCGTGTAATAGATCAATAGATACGAAGCAACTGAACTGGATGGAGCGTGGATGCCGTCACGCACTCATGCGAGTGCAGTGTACGCGCGACGGCGACGCTGCTGCTGCTGATAGCGGATCTTGAACACGAGTGCGCCGACTGCAGCGAGTGCGAGCACGAGGATCCCGACAACTGGTACAACGCTCTCGGTGCCGTCGCAGTCGACAAAGAACAGCACGGGCGGAACAGACCGAGTCGAACTGTCGCTCATGCGCGTGGCAGAGATACTGACAACAGGGTCGTCTGCGAGCGGCTGCGCATAGAGCGTGAGCGCAAGTAGATTAGTTGTGCGCTGTGGGAGCTCTGTATGGCGCTCATGCTTCATGTCTGTGATGTTCTTGCCGTGTGCTGCTGGTTCGTACCGTGAGAGCGCCGTAGCGCTCGTCACAGTCTTTGGTCGCGCGTTGACATACTGGACTGTGCCAGAAGTACTTGCCGATACACTGAGCGTCTCTGTCGATTGCACCACGGCGCCTCCAGAGCCGATGATCGACACGTCGGTGTCCTGACACACGATCGCGTCAGTGGTGACAGTGCCAGACCCTGCGATGCGCATACTCTGCTTTGTGCACGTCCCAGTGCTGTTTGCGATCGCCACGCTGCCTGAACCGGTAACTCTGCTCGCCAAGTCGTCGACACGGACGCTGTTGGCTCGAATGAGTACGCTACCCGAGCCCGAGACGCTCGCTTCGAGCTGCTTGGCTTGCACATCGTGTGCTACGACAGCGATGTCGCCGCTGCCCAGGAGCGATAGCTCAGCAGTGTTGCTCACGTGTAGCGACGACGCGCTGAAGTGTACGCTGCTCGAACCAGATGCGACGATCTGGAGCGCGTCGACTGCGATTGTCTCCTGTGTTGCAACGAAGAGGCTTCCGGCGCCAGTCGCACTGAGCTTGATCGATGCAGCTGTGTCGTTGGTCGTCAGTACGCTTTCACTGACCACGACGTTGTAGGTGCCAGCAGTCGAGAGCTCGTGGAGCGCGCTCTTGTCTGCGACGTAGATCTGCGTGAACACGTGACCTTGGACCGAAGCGTCAATGTTCTTGAGATGCACGATGACGCTCTCTTCGCCGCTTGCATCGCTGCTCGAGCTCAGTGAACGTGGAACGACCTCAAAGACATCGAGGAGCTCCTTCGAGTCGCCACGCACGACGATCTTTGCAACGACACTCGCGGCAGTCGATAGTGAGGAAGACAACGATGTCGACGCCTTGAGCGACGGGTCGTAGTCGACAAAGACGTTGCCTAGGAGCTGCACGAACAAGCTCCGGAGTGGCTCAGCGCTTGATACAGTCCACGTCTTCTCCAAGCTCTGGTGTCTGTCATCCGCCGACGATAGTGATGCAATGACGTCCGAGTCTTGGATCGAGAGCGCATTCGCGACTGCGAGCAGCGTCGCAGTGAGAGCGAGCGCAACGCTTCGCATGTCGGCTGGCAAAGGGATAGAAGAGTGGTAAGAGAGTGGAGTGCGCGCTGTACAGTGCAAGTGGAGAAATGACAAGAGCGAGTGTGAGCGAGATAGAGAGCTGTGCGGACAGAGCTGTCATGCAGAGTCATCCTGGCGCTTCGTGTTGACCACGCTTGAGCTGGTGCTTGTCCATGTCCGTCCATGTCAACAAACATTCCTGTCCGATGATGACGACCAGATGACGGCCAGATGGCGCGACGTTTCGACACACCAACCTGATCTTTTGCTCTCTGAACTCTCTCGCTCTCTCATATTTGCATCCATGAGCTTGATGTGGAGTTGAAATCGTTGTCTGCTCGTGGTGCTCCTGGCCTCCAACGCAGCGAGAGAGAGAGAGAGAGAGAGAG
>JAASFN010000939.1:0-11861 GCA_023333795.1 Globisporangium rhizosaccharum | reverse complement strand
CACCAAGCGCTTGATCTCCTGGATCTGCTCGTCGCACACATACACATAGCGAATGCGTCGTCAATGACTTTGAGACCACAGACTGCAGTCGAAAGAGCCTTCGAGCCAACCAGATGAAGCCATCATCATGCACACACATACCTGCGCTTCGTAGTCCACGTCGAGCTCATTGATCGCCTGCGGCATCGCTCTTCTGCCAAGTACTCCAATCGCAGCACTAGTAGCACCACCAGCAGCAGCTCACACAAACACACAGCGCAGCAGTCGAGTCGAATCGAGTCGATCGCACGTCGCGGACAGCAGCAGCAGCAGCGCTGACAACAGCAACAACAGCAGCAGACGCAGTTGGTGCTCTCGAGCCGTCGCGCGTGCGTTGGTGCCAACAGCCGCTAGAACAGATCGACACACTCCTTTTGCGCACCGATTCGATCTCTCGCTCGCTCGCGCCACACACAAAAGCCTCTCGAGTCGACGCACGCACGCACGCGTGAAACGCGCGACGACGACGACGCTATCTTGAGCGACGACACACGCCTCCTTTTCACTCGAGAGTGCTGTTCACGACGACGAGCGCAGTAGTCGACTCGTACAACACAGTCGAGAGAGAGAGAGAGAGAGGAAGAAGACGAACGAAAGACATGGTAGCAACTTGCTATCGCCAAGTGCCGCTGCGCACGAAGGAGTGATGTGATCGCAATGCCATGAGGTCACTCGGAGCTGCAGTGACAGCGCTTCCTGCGTCAAACAACCAACCAAGAAGTCTTTGAGAGTCGTGATGGTCCTGTTCCGCTCGCTCGCTCCGTCGCAGATAACCAAGCAGCATTTTAACGCGCAGCAGCCAATGACACACCGACACAGGAACTTCAACGAGACGCGCGAACAGTAGCAGCAGCGACTCGAGACGTTGGACGCTCATTATTGAGAGACGCGTGAGGCTTGGACGAACTCGTAAGGAGGCTTCGAGAACGTCGTTGGTCTCTCTCCAAAGACGCCATTCTGCAATTTGCGCTCGACTCGACACAAGCACTCGACTCGACACAAGCACTCGACTCGACGACCATCCTAGCGCTACTCGAAGCACTTGTCCATCGACTACACGAAACACGAATCAAGACTCACGATGCTTCAGCGTGCGATTGCCCGAGTTGCTCGACACACGCAACGACAGACGCCAGTGATCGCGACGCCAACGCGCTGGATCGCAACGACGCGCGTGCTACGGAGTGGACAGACCACGATCGCAGCAATGCTCCAGTCCCACCCAGACTCGAACGTCGCGACTGTCGACCACCTTATGCCAGCTGAGCGCGCAGTGCAGCTCATGGCTGAGATGCATCTCGATGCTCTCCCTGTTGTCAAGAACGACAAGGTACGGCAGCTCTGTTTTGTGTTTGATAGTTTGTATGGACTGTTGGGTGGTGGTTGACTACAAGTACACGAGAGAGACTGCACTGTTGACGTATTGAGCTCTGACTCTCTCACGCTTCTCTACTTGCTCTACATGCGCGGATCTTAGATCGTTGGCGTGTTCACAGAGCACGACTACTTTGACAAAGTGCTCAACGCGAGCCACTCGGCTGTTCGGTCGTCGAAGGTGTGCGAAGTCGCGACGATGGGCTCTGAGCTCGTTGTTGCTTACCCAGAGGACACTGTCGAAGGCTGTCTCGAGGTCATGACCAAGAAGGTGCGTGCTCAAGACAGCAGTGATCGCTCAACTAGCTACTTAGCTCAACGTCTTCGGTCGGATGCGAGGCAGAAGGACTGACGACTGCTTGCTGATGATCATTACGCAGCACTTGAGTGCCATCCCAGTCGTCGAGCACGACGGCCACGTCATGGGCACAGTCTCGATGATGGAGCTCACGAGAGAGATGCTCGCAACGGATCACAAGCAGCACACGAAGACATCGACGGTGATGTTCACGGAGCCGTCGCACTTTCCAGAAAACATCATGCTCGCAGGCGGCGGCTACCACGACGACATCACTGCGGGCATGGCGTCGCCAGAGCAGCTGCAGGAGATCTACGACCAGCTCAAGCACGACCTCGAGATGCAAGTCCAAGCGGCCAGCGAGCAGTTTTCGTTCGACTCGGCTGCGGCCGAGCGCTTCCACCTCGACCCGAACCTGGACGAAATGGCGACCAAGGCGTTCTCGGAAGCGTCGACGTTCCCCGAGTTCACGCCAAGTGAGGACGGACTGTTTGCGCAGACCCACGGCGCGGCGCCGAGCGCGGAAGAGCTCGAGCTGCGCGCGCAGATGTGGGAGGCGCAAGAAGAGCCGATCACGCGCGCGCAGAGCTCGCTGCTGAGCGAGATGCCGGGCTTTTCCGAGCCGTCAGACTTCCCCGAGTGCCCGATCGTCGAAGAGGTCATTGCGGCGCGCAAGCGCACAGTGTGATGACGGATTGATGGACGGACAGACCGACGGACAACCAGTTGAACTGAAGACGATGTGGCAGTCGCCGATGCAGACCATCAGTGGAGCAAATGTGATGTACGTGTGGTGGTGGTGGTGCGTCGCATCCAGTGAACCAGACCAGACGTCTCGGACGCGAGAAGAGTGTGTTGTGTGCATGCAATACGTGTGTAGCTAGTCTCGATCAACCACCAACCAGCGAATACAAAGTTTGCATCTTTAACGCGTTTCGAAGGATCAGAGATCCCTCACTCAGAGTGAAGACCAACAACAGATAGTTCGCCATTGAAGAACGAGTACAAGTGAGAGTGTGTGAAGTACAAGTGCTACTGCTGCTGCTGTCTCAAGCGACCACAGTCAGCAGACACGACATCCAAACGACCATGACGAGAGCGGCGCGTGTGCTTGAGCTGCTGGACTTGCGTCACTGATCCATGATCTTGGATCTGGTGCAACGGCTTTTTGACACACCGATGAAACTCTCAAGCGCTGTGAAGTAGCGACCGCCAAACATGAACGTGAGTCCTGCGTCAATGGACTGCAGTTCATGCATCAGAACATCGACACTCGAACCTCTTGAACTCATATCATGAACGAACGGCAAGCTCTGATCTACATCATACTCTTGCTCCAGACACGCGCTTGCTTTCTCCCTTCCGCTCTCCCTCTCTTGCTCACTCCGACAGCGTCCAATCTGGTTCACTTTCTCTCTTTCACTCGGGGCGCTGTTCTTCGTCCGTCGCTTCACTGTCTGCATCTAGAGCGGAGCGACGATCTTAGGCTTGCGCTTGATCGCGCACCGAGCGAACAAAGTGGTCGTTCGCTTTGTCACATCGACAAGAGTGTCGATCTCGAGATTGTTTTGTGCAGTTGTCGTCCCCTTCGAGCAGGAGCAGCGCTTTTGTCATGTGGACGAGCACCTCGAAGAGCTTTCGTAGCTCAACCACGTGCGGGTGCTCTTGCTGTGGTTGTGGCGAGGCCATGGCGAATGCGATTGTGGCTCGAGTGTGAGTGAGCGAGCAAGTGAGCGCATGTGCGAGTCCACTCGCGTCTTTTCAATCGCAACTCTCGCCGACATCGCACTGAAAGATAAGTGTTGAAGACCTCACATCAGCCCCACGCTCATCATCGGAATCAAGTCGTCCCGTCACTCACCATTGTCTCTTGCTTGTCTGTGCGGAACACTCGCGCACGTGCTCGCTCCTCTTGACCATGTCACTTCTGTCACCACATTACCGCACTCACAATGAGAGTGCGCGCAACTTTAATCACATGACTGATCCTCGAGTCATGAGACTCGAGTGCATATCCTCGGATCCTCTGCCACGTCCGTGACTACTTTCGCTTCACCTTCGCTCTATCATCACCAGAGTGAGTGAGAGAAGCCGAGGCTGACTGACCTTGTTCGCTATGCACCAGTCGTGGACTCTCTCTACCTCTCTCTCTCTTACTGTGTAGTGCGCCTGCACAGACAGCGTTGACGACTGCCTCTTGCACGCTTCGAGAGCAGTAGCGACGTCAGAGAAAGAGCGCGCGGAGCGTCGCAGCTTCGTGCGCCATCTCCTGCTCCGAGCGAGCGCTGCGGCGTTCATTGTCGACGTGAAGCCCGCGCTCATGCGCTTCGATCTGTCGCGAGCATCAAGCGCGTGGTTCGACACAGTGAGTCGTCTCGACAGCCTCACGTTGCAAGCGTCAGTCCGCACAGTACGCAACACTCTCTTTCGCTCTCTCTCGTACCTCTGTATAGACGTCGTCGTTGTTGGCAAAGTCCGCGGCGACACGCGGCAGCACGTGGATGTGCACGTGCTTGACAGTCTGGCCAGCTGCTGCGCCGTCCTGGGTGTATATCACGCCATACACACATCATGACGACTGGTTAGAAAGACTTGCTTGCGTCTACAAGATCCTAGAACAAGTGCATAGGCTGAGCGTACCTGGATCGCAAACGTGAGCGCACTGGCGCTGTAGTAGCGCTCGAGCATCTTGCCGACCAGCTAGTCACGCATAAATACCAACACACCATGGACGCTCTCGTCAGTGCGTCCAGGTGCACAGCGTCTTGGATCACGAGCAGCACGTGTGCGTGGCGTTCAGACTGCTTGTGAGCGCCGCCGACCAACCTGCGCAGTGCTCCACAGATCGGCCACTTCATCTGCATCCAGGCACTCGAACCGGTCCACACAGCGCTTTGGGACGATCAGCACGTGTCCTGCGCGTTACCATCGCCAGCACCAGCACATGCATCACAGTCATCAGTATGAACAGAGCACTCTAGACTGTCAAGTGACAAGCATGGAGCGATTCCCTCGCGACACTCGTAGTCGACAGGTCGAACGGACCTGGGACGATCGGCTTGAGGTTCACGAGCGCAAACGAGAACGACGATGTGTAAAAGACCTGCGAGAAGAGCACGCGATGCGGGCCAAAGCAGCGACTGGACAGATCGAGACAGCGCTCGACGCCCAGCAGACCTGCATTGGTAGCGGCGGACAGCTTCACGTCAGTACTGCGCACTCGCTCAGACGTTCATCTTGTACGCATCAGGAGCCTCGAGACCGATCGATGAGGACGTACTTTGCGCAAACGCCGCAAGCTGATGGACAACGTCGCCACTTGGATCATTAAGTCGCGTGCTTGTCATGGCGTGGTCCGCGAGCTGCGTGGTTGCCATGTCGTGGAGCGCAGCACTCGTACGCGCCGTCTCGCCTGCTGCTGCGAGCGCATCAGTGACGAGCAGCGTGCGCTGCAGTGGCACGTTGAGACCTTGTGCTGCTCGCGCGTAGACCGAGTCGTCAACCTAGTGCCACCGTCGCATACACAGTGAGGACGGCGCGTGCAGTGCGTGTGGGTGAAGGAAGTCGACGCTTGGCAGTGACGCACCACGGGACCAAAGTGCACAAAGTCCAGCGATGTGGAGGCTGCGGTCTTGTGCAACGATGTGTGCGCTGTTGCCTGATGTCACCACGAGCACGACCATCAGCGTTCCAGTACGTGCGCTCTATGCGGACGTGCGCATAGTCACCACACTGTTGTTATTGTAATGCACTACCTCGTCTGGTGGTTGCTCTCCAATGCATCCGACGCGAAAGCCATGGCTGCACGAGTCCACACAGACATGCGCACATTCTGTCATCTCTATGAACAACAGCACTGCGATCGCTACAGGAGCACGCACGTTTGCAACGCTTGGACGACCTGATCGTGAGCATATGAAACGTAGTGTCAATGGCAGCTGACGAGCAGAGTGACTCTGAGCGCGCGAGCGACGCGTACCTGCACAGTCTTTGGACTCGCGAGCATGCATTGCGCAGCTGTAGGCGACAACCGAAAGATGATTGAGCGGATGTTGCGCGCACGCGCAGCGTCTCGGAGCGACGACGATGGCGTCGAGCAGCGCATGTTGCGATCTGCGCATCAATGATTAGCGTCCCCAGGGGTCACAATTATGAAGTGTACAGTAGTTTGCCACCGAAGAGCTTGCTTCATTCGCCACGTGTGATCGACGATCGATCGAGCACGCGAAGGTCGCAAGGATGGAGATGCGGCACCGCGCAGGCAAGGGCGACGTGGACGACGTAGGGCTGCTGGCCGAGGGCCGCGAGAGCAGCGAGCTCTCGCGCTCGGCGCGGCGCGCGCTCAAGCGCGTGGACGTGTACCCGAAGATGCACCGCGAGTTCAAAGTGCAGACCGAGTTTGGCGCCACGGGTGAGTCGATCTGGATGTGTGAGGCTTGGAGTTCGTGTACTCTGCGCTCTGGTGGTGCTCACACCATTGTGTGCGCGTGTATGTGTACGGGCAGTGTCGGTCGTCGCTGGCGTTGTGATGCTCATCCTGTTTCTCTCCGAGTTCCGCGCGTACGTGAGCGTGAACACGCACGAGCACATGGTCGTGGACTCGAGTCTGAACGAGAAGCTCCAGATCAATCTCGACATCAGCTTCCTCGCAATTAGCTGCCGCGGTACGTACGCATCTCTCTGCCTCTCTGTCTACCGCAGTCAGGCGGTCGTTGGTCTCACAGCCGCACTTGTGTCTGTCTCGCCTGCCGCTAGATGCGCACATGAACGCCATGGACGTGGCTGGCGACCTCCAAGTGAACATGCACCAGACGATGAAGAAGACGCGACTCGACCCACAAGGTCAGCCAATCGGCCGCCCGATCTCCATGGCACCAGGCGCGACTGACAAACCGCTTGAGCCACTGCCGCCGGGCTACTGCGGCAGCTGCTTTGACGGCGTCCACCCAGCGGGCAAGAAGTGTTGCAACACGTGCGACGAGCTCAAGGAGGCGTACATGGCGAGCGACCTGTCGCTCGAAGACGCCGAAGCGAAAGAGCAGTGCGTGCGCGAGAGCGTCATGGACGAGCAGCTCGCGCAGGACGGCGAAGGGTGCCGCTTTGAAGGCACGATGCTCGTGAACCGCGTCGCAGGCAACTTCCACGTCGCGCTCGGGAAGACGTTCCACCGCGAAGGGCGCCTTGTGCACCAGTTCCGCCCAGGACAAGAGCTCACGTTCAATGCGAGCCACATTGTGCACCGCCTGTCGTTCGGCGAGCCGTTCCCAGGACAAGTCGGACCGCTCGACGGCACGACGAAGATCACTGAGAGCGGTACGTTGTTGGCTTTGGGTTTTTCTGGATGAGTGTGGGTTTAACGTCGTACATGGCTCTGTATGTCTTGGGACCAGTCGGTGGCGTGTTCCAGTACTTTATCAAGGTCGTGCCGACGATCTACAGCGACATCTCGTCCAAAGTCCACTCGTACCAGGTACTTGCTGCCTCTCTCTCTATGAGACTCTCTCTCTCTCTCTCTCTCTCTCTCTACGAATCTTTCGCTCACACTCGCGTGTGTGTCTGCAGTTTTCCTACACGCAGCAAGCGCGGTACTTGGACCCGTACGGACAGCTCTCGGCGCTCCCAGGTATGCATCTGCAGTGTGTTCTCTTTTGTGTGGACATCGCATTCACCCAATCACCCACGTGCGTGTGTGCAGGCGCGTTCTTCGTCTTCGACCTCTCGCCATTTGTCGTGAAAGTGGACAACGACCGCGTGCCGCTCACGCACTTCCTCACGAACATCTGCGCCATCGTCGGTGGCGTCGTCTCCGTACGTCCCACTTGCTCACTCACTCTTGTATCTATCCATCGCAACCCTACGACGTAGCTGCTGACTGACTGACGCCTCACTTGTGTGGATATCGTTCAGATCGCGGGCTTTGTCGACTCGTTCATGTACAACTCGCTGCACGCGCGTCGCGGGTCCTCGAGCACGAAGATGTTTGGCTGAGCTTCCTTTCTCTTAGCTCTAGGACGGCGCAGTGCGAGCCACTGACTGACACTCGCATATGATGGTGAAGACAGAGAGGACCACAGAGGACGACACAGTAGACAGTGATGCTGCTCATGCAAGGACGCGTTGCTCTCGTGTGTTGCGTCAAGCACTCATGCTCATGGAGGACCAGCCTATTCCTCAATGTCGAACACTTGTTCTACTTTATCTATACAATTTATATCCACCAATTCGAATCCTCAAGCCCACTTACCGTTCACATTTCAAACTCTACGTGACGAGCGCCATGCCGAGCACCGACCTGCGCAACAGTCGCGCGCGGCTCAAGACGCTGCTGCGGAGCGTCCAGTACCCGCACGCGCTCGCTGCCAGGTACGTCCTCACTTGCTGCTACACTCGTGTGCGTACGTGCTGTCGCTGCTCTCTCTTGACGCTCGCCCGTTATTGCTTTGTGTCTGTTGTTCACAGCGCCGAGAGCGCAAGCGTGACCGACCTGCTCCGCGTGCTGCACTTTGCATTGCTCGACTACTCGCGCGCAGTCGCAGCATTTGTCCAGCAAAGTGTACGTACGTGCTTGTGTGTTCTGCATTATGGCTCTCCACCGAGCTGCTCACAGCGACTGCTGCTGCACATTGGACGATAGGGCTACGACCTGTACGGCAAGACCGACGCGCGCTTTGTCGACTGCGCGTTCCGGCTCCTGCGCGACGCGTTCAAGTACTTCCCATCGCTCACCACGGCGCAGTTTCTCTCAGAGCACCACTGGAAGCGCAAGCTCGACGTCGTGTCCGATGTCCTGGAGCTCGTGGTCGCCAAGCACAGTGAGAGTGCGCGGCGCGCGCGGCAGCAGCACGCAGTGTGGACCAAGCCGAAAAAGTACGTGCGTCTTTGTGTATGATGAGCTTCTGTATGAACAGCAGTAGGACTCACGCGCCAGTGTATGTGACTGTGTGTGGGCTCTGGACAGACCGAGTGGCGCACCCGTGTGCGTAGACAGCCACGTGCTGCCGTTGTCGTCCTCAGTGGCGCCAGTCGCCGCCTCGAGCCACGCAAAGACCGTGCTCCAGCTCCTTCACAGCAATCGACAGTCGCACACATCGAGAGGACGCAGTGCCTCTGGATCAGACGACGACAGTGGCGATGGCGATGATAGGCAAAGACAGCGAAGCGATCGCAATCGTCAGGACGCGAGGCACATCCTAGCGCCAGCGCAGCAGCAGCAGCATCGTCGCAGCAACAGCAGCAGTGCAACACTGGAGTCTTGGAGCACACTATCAGAGGCAACAGCAGCCCAGCACCAGGAGACAAAAGATCCAGTCAGGACGCCACGCAGTCGCCAGGTCCGTCCTCACTGGACACTCTTGCTCACTCGCTCGTCAGTTGATCAGGAGCCTCACAGTTGGTCCTTGGGTCAGCAGCACGTGCCGTTTGCTCAAGAGAGCGGCAGCCTCCGGAATGGTGACCGAGCTGCTAGCGCCGCCAACGAGGACGCATGGCGACAAGAAGTGGACAAAGAGGAGAAGAGCAGTAGCAGTAGCCGTGCGTATGATCGACCGACTGGAGCGCAGCACGCGACTTCAGCTGATCTCGCAGCGGTGCGTACTGCATGACGCGCACTGGAGGAGGGAGCGACAGGTGCGTCTCACACTGACGATCGTGTGCCAATGATGATGGATGTGGCGACAGACGCTCGCAGCTCTGAGCAGCCAGATCGCGAGTCTCTCGAGTGCGTTCATGACCAAGATCGCGAATGTCGAGGACCGACTGAGTCGCCTCGAGACGCAGATGCACGCGCTCTCGACACACGACAGCAGCAGCAACAACAACCACAAGAACACACTGTACGGCGCTTGTGACAAGAGCGCGACTGCAGTACCAACGCCCCAGCAGACTGCTCTGCTGCGTCCGAGAGATGACGACGCAGACAAAGAGAACGCGAGCGAGTGCCGTGAGTGGGCGTCCCACAGCAGCAGCAGCAGTCACACAGAGTCAGAGGCGGCGAAGCGACTGCGGCTCCAGCTCGAAGCGTGCGCGTGGCCGCCCAAGCCCGCGGCGTTTGCTCGCGTCTGACGCACATATTTGACAGAATGACAGAGTTGATGGCGTACAGAGTCGACTCGGTCGTTGTTGTTGATGTTGTTGATGCGCTTGGACGTCTTCTCGATCGCCAGTCCGTTTGTCCGTCCGTCAGT
Organism: Globisporangium rhizosaccharum; assembly: GCA_023333795.1. NCBI lineage: Eukaryota > Oomycota > Peronosporomycetes > Pythiales > Pythiaceae > Globisporangium > Globisporangium rhizosaccharum. Next base: position 1,967 of record JAASFN010000939.1, on the reverse strand, counting down.
CTACTTAAAGTGGCTTGTGCCGTGCATGCGCAGCTCGTGAGGCAAGCCGAGGCGCTCAGGGTAGAAAGTATGGCTACTCTTTTGATACGGGCTGCCTTCATCGACATGTCCAAGGACACGCCTCAGTACCGTGAGCGCTAGAATGGACCTAGCCAAGCTAGACCTTCTAGCGCAAGTTGCTCACTCTCGTTCGAGTCTTCGCGGCGGAGCGCCTTGGGTCGCCGCTCTCCGCGCAACATGCACATGAGCAGCATATGGATATTGCGCGCTGCGTTGACGTCTCAGTTCCAGAAGTTGGCCTTGCAGGATCTGTTCACGCAACGCAGGACGTTCCATGTACTGGTATGTTCTCGCTCTTCATCATGAGCAGCGCTTTCTTGAGTGATGTGTGACAGTCCGAGCAGAGTGAGCTCGTTCGGTATTCGTCGACAGCGACTACGATCGCTCGCTGTCGCAGTGCGTGCTGCATACCTTTCACTGGAGTCGGTGCGTGACCACTGATGCCGTCGCGGCGGCTCCAGTCGCCGTATCCGGTGAGCACTTGCTTGGTCGGGTCTGACACGAGACGCTTCGCTAGCGCAGCATGAGCTTTTGCTTTCATGCGAGCTGTGTAGAACCGCCACTTCAGGAAGCCGTGAACCGAGCTAAGGTGGATGAGATAGTTCACGTGATGCTAAAACACGCGAAGACGGCGCAGGTGCATGCCGTACGTCGCGACCTTGAACGACGGCATTGCGCTGATGGCACGATTGTAGCGCTTGTTGCGCTGCCTGAGACGCTTGTGCCAGTCACGTGCCTTGTTCATGCCCGCATCGTGTCGGTACGCTTTTGCGCTGCAGCACGTTACTGTCTCTGGAGAGTGTGAGCGAGTCGGCGGTGTACTGCGTGCTCACAGCTGTGCAAAGCGTCCGCATGCATGGATCTATCGCGACGACGGCCTCAGGGGTGTACTCCGGAGGGAGAGCGAGTGCTTCGTCGTCGCATGAGTCATCGTCTTGTGCGTCATGTGAGCGCCTCGGCTTCTTGTTGCTCTTGCCCTTCGTCTTGCTCTTTCTCTTCTTTTGCTTCGACTGCTTCGAGTCGATCGTTGGTCTTGATAGCAAAACTGATGCGCTATACCCGTTGGTAGTAACTTGGTTTGCAAAGAGGCGGCTGGCGAACGGCGCTTTCGACGCGTGGTCCACGCTGTCGAACTCGCATCTGGAGATCGCGTCGTTCGGCAGCATGGTCTCAAACTGGGATACCGTGAAGGCGCGGCGCAGGAACAGCTCTTTCGACTTCTGTATCGTTGGGCGCAGCGGCACGCTATTCACCAACAGGGATACGTCGAGAAGATTGCTGCCACTGAACTTCCGAAAGACGCGTACGCAGAGGCCGTGCAAAGAGCTCCCGTTGAGCACGATGTGCGCTGGCGAGTACGTCGTAGATCAAGGCAGGAGCGAGAACGTGCGTATGCCCTTCGCGTTCGGGTTCGCTTGCTGCGAGGCTTCCACCTTGCGTAGGATCACGAACAGCTTTGTCACGAAGTACGCTAGGTTGTCCTTGATCGTCAACTCGTACGGCGTGAGCTCTAGCCACGCGCGCAACGCGAGATCCTGCGCTTTGAACTCGCCTTCCGATCTGTAGCAGGCGCTGACTAGCTTGTTGACATCTTTCTTTGGTACTGGTGCACCGTTCTGCACTTCAAGCAAGAGCCGCGCGTACATGTAGAGCCGCTTTCGAAAGTGCTACACGATCATGTTCTGCGCGTTCACAAGCATCTATGCTGCGACCTCGTTGATGTCGTTGTCGCAGTCGGTGTTCGGTGCGGTGTAGCTACTCATCTCTTCGCGTCCTGAGCGGTAGAGCTGTACTGTAACCGGACGTGTCCGAGTTACGCAGCACAGTTGTGAGGAAGCGTGTGTGAACACCTTCAGCAAGGATTCCAGTCGTAACGACGGAAGCAAAACAAGACACTTGGTTTGAGT
>JAASFN010000938.1:0-11865 GCA_023333795.1 Globisporangium rhizosaccharum | reverse complement strand
GATGGTGAGCATGTTGTCCAATTGAGCTCTCTTGACGATATGTGTCGTGGCTGCACCCGGTCCCGTCCCTTGCAGCACACTTTGGGCGACAGGAACAAGCAAGTTGCTTCGAACACGGCGTGGAGCCCTGATGCGGTCGACTTGAAGAGCGCTTCGTGCCACAGGATCAAGCAGTGCACTTTGCACATAGCATGGAGCCGTTTTCCGATCGGTCCCGACGACAACAAACGTCGAGCTGTGGCTGTTCTCTGCTCGCGTGATCTTGACTAAATCAGTCCCTCGTATCAGGATCGCCCAGACGATGAAGGAACACTGCACATGCTCGGTGCACTCCGCATTTAGTTGTTTTGTGTTGTTGGCAGAAAACTGATGCCCGAGTCCGCACTCTGTAAAGTACCTGCTAATCTCGAGCTTCAGATGACGCATCGAGTCGAATATTTTGCCTGATGCAAAGCTCTGCCGCATGTTGTTGCTGGTTGAGCTTCATCAGTTGGTTTGTTGGCTTGATGCAGAATGTCTAGCTCGTGCCTGAGGATTCACGGACACTTCACTTGACCCGGTCCATCTCTTATTCAAGACACGATTTCGTTTTTGGACACCAATCTATAGTTGAGTGTCCATGTATAGCTTGGACAAATAAATGTGCTGAAATAAACGGTTACTTATTTGGTGAAAGTGAGTAACGAATTTGTAACATCTGCTAATTTTAGTAACCATTTTGTAACATAAAAATTGTTTTGTGACCATTTGAATGAGTGACCATTTTGCAACCTGATAGAAACAGATTCGACCCGATCAATAAAATTAAACTAGTAAAACTGGACTATTTTGATACGATATAGGGAGTGAGGTGGCACCTAGGTAAATTAGGAAACTGATCTCGCACAGGACGCGAAGGCGACAAGAGCAGAGCGAGCGAGACGACACCAAGCGAGCGCTCTACGTGCACGAGAACGGCATCACGTGCTGCTGCTGCTACTGTTGCGATCGAAGAACCTGCTGCTGCGACTCGTACTCTCTTTGCACGCGCACGACCAACAAACCAAACTAGCGGTGTGCAATGGCGACGCGAGACCTCACGCGGACGTTCCTCCAGCTGCGCGCTGACGCGAAAGCCAAGAGTCTGCGCCGCAAGAACATTGTGAGCCACTCGGACGAGGGCAATGCACTCATGAAGAATGGCGACAGTGCGTCGCACGCACTGAGTGTCGCGCCCGGCTGGGTCGATGTCGTGAACGAGACGAACCAGCACGTCGCGAGCATCAAAGAGATGAGTACGTCCCTGCGTTATGTCTCTGAGTGTGAGAGCTCACACGCTTGTATCAAGCAGCTCTAGCAGCAAGCCTGCGTGTATGAACGGCACACTCACTGCTCTCTCTCTTGTACGTGCGTTCGCAGTGGACAAGCTGCACAAATTGCACACAAAGCGCTTGATGGTGCGCTTCGACGGCTCCGAGTCCAAGCACGAGCAGGAGATCGAAGAAGTGACGCTCGAGATCACGAACGAGTTCCGCAAAGCCGAGCGAGGGCTCCAGAAGATGGCGAGTCGCGGGGATCAGTCGGCTGCAGACGCGAAGACAAGACAGAACGTCCAGCGGTGCGTTCCAATGCCAATACGACTGTATACATGCGACTCCTGATGGGCTCACATTGATCGCCTCTTTCTCTCACTATCTCTCTTATAGAGCGCTCGCGACGCAGCTCCAGACGCTCTCGGGCGACTTCCGCAAGACGCAGAAGGACTATCTGGGCAAAGTGAAGAACCAAAAGTCTGGACCAGTCGAGTTCGACTTTCTGTCGGAGAGCAACACAAAAGCAACGCGTCGGAGCTTAGACATGGTGCGCTCACTGCTCGTATGTATGCGATGCTTGTCTATCGCAAGTGACTGACTGACTGTCGCTTGCTTCGTCACATGTTCAGGGCTTTAACAAAGCGCAGGTCACGGAAGTCGAGATCGCCGAGGACTTGATCAACGAGCGCGACCAGGAGATCCAGAAGATCGCCGAGTCGATCACAGAGCTCGCGACAATATTTAAAGAGCTCGCAGTGCTCGTGATCGACCAAGGCACGATCCTCGACCGCATTGACTACAACATGGAGCAAGTCGTGGAGCAGACGGAGAAGGGCATCGTCGAGCTCGAGAAAGCCGAGACGACGCAGAAGAACAACCGACCGATGAAGTGCATCGGACTGCTCCTCGTGCTCATCTTCATCATGACGCTGCTCCTGATCCTCAAGCACTCGTAGATCATCTCGTGCGCTCGTCAAGAAGCACGAATGCAGTTTCGATGCAACTTAGTTTTTGTATTGGAACATCGACGAAAAGTGACCTCTTGGCGCTGAGTTTCTTAAGTATCGGGTTTTCGGCATTGCAGTTTAATACAAAACTCAAGTTATTTGGCATTGCAACGCCACTCAGGCTCGAAATCCCCAAATAGAAGTTGGCTTGGGTTGAAAACAGGAGTTGTTCCTCTTTTTCAAACTCAAAACGTGGACCGTTGTCCGTTTCTGACGGTCACACAAAAAGCAGGATGGAAGCGCTCGTGGCGCAGCAGCAAGTGCTCGTTCGCGCACTGCGGACGTTCGTCGACGCGTTGCGCGACATCAAGAACGAGGAGCAGACATCTGCGAGTGTCGAGGCAGCAGCACATGCGCTGCGCGCAAGCGTGCAGCGCGCTGATCAGTCTGGAGCAACTACCGATGTGAACGAGCAGGTCTGGCGCGCAGGACTTGTGCCAGCGCTCGAGCAGCTCAGTGCGTGCATGCAGCAGATCGACCAGCTCGAGGTATGTGCATCTCATATCTATAAGTCCATACATGCGATCATACGTGTCTGAGTGCATTGCGGTATGCATTTGTGTGTCGACACTCGCACAGAAAGAGCGTGAAGCAGCAGCGCCACCTGCCAAGAAAGCAGGTGCTCGTCCTGTCGCGCCGCCAGGACTGCTCAGTCTCCGCGACTACTCAGTACTGCAAGCTGCGCTCGAGGTCCTGTTCTCATGGGCAGCGTATCCGCGTGTGGAGCCAGGCATTCTGCTCCCACTCGACAAGCGCCGACCGACGCGCACGCTTGAGAGTACGTCGAGCTTTGTATGTGTGTGTGTGAGAGAGAGAGCTACTGACTGGTCCACAGACTGCGATTGACGCTGAGCATGACATGCAATGACTGTGACAGTCGCGACGTTTGTGCTGCGGCACGTGCAGCAGCGCATTGACGCCAGTCCAAGTGCTGGACGCGACCTGCTCGCAGTCACGCAAGCGATGCTCCAGCTCCTCTTCCTGCCGCAGTTCCAGCCAATGCTGCTGCCCAAGTACGTCGTTGAGCTTGTGGCGCTGCTCGTGTATGGCGAGTGCTGCGCGCAGTTTGCATCCGAGACTCGAGCCGAGTACCAGCGACTGCGGCAGATGGTGCTACGCGCGCTGCCACTGCGCTTGAGCATGACGAGTCTCCGCGCTGCGCTCGGACAGACAAACGCGCGTGCGAATGCAGCGACGCTCGCGCCGTTCAAGCAGTTGTGCGGTCAACTCCTGTCGCAGCTGCTGATGGAGGACGGCGGCGTGATGACGACGATCGAGATGCTCCTTGGCGCAGTCGAAGACGGTAACACACAGGCGCGCGTGCAGGTCGCGACACTGGTGCGTCCTTAGAGCTCTACTAGCTTCATGAGCGTCCTTGATGAGTTCCGAGGTACTGACGGACCTATCTGGCTGTCTACAGATCTGTCAGTGTCCGAGCGGCGTCGAGCCTGCTGTGTACGCTCAAGCGCTGAGCCAGCAAGTGAAAGCGCTACTGTCGCCTGCGTACCGAGGCAGCAAGCTCCTGTGCGAGACTGCAGTGCTCGTGGCCGACAAGATCGCGTGCCAGTACCCCGACGTGTTTGCGACCGAGTTCGTTGCGTCGCTCTTTGTGCCATTGCTGCTGTTTGACGACACGCGGCGCGACGCAGCGCTCGTCGCGACAGAGGAGCAAGTGCTCGAGAGCGTGACGCTCGCGACGCTGCTGATCTGCGGCCCACCGCCATCGCAGCAGCTGCTTGTCGCGTTGGCGCCAATTGTGCGGCCGATGCTGCACATGTACAGCTTTGCTGCGCGGAGCAAGAGCGTCCTTGCAAGCATTCTCCAAGTCACGCTCGTCGGTGCGTCTCTCACTCCGCTGCTGCCATCATCACAGCTATTCTACTGACTGCTTGCCTGCCTCCTGCTCTGGATGTCGTGTGATGATCTGCGCAGCGTGGATCAAGATGTGTCAAGACGCAGCAGTGATGCTCCAGGTCGCAGTGCTGCCAGTCGTGCCGCCACTGCCGCCACTCGTGCTCGCAAGTGGCTACGAGCGTGACGCGGCTGTCAAGTGGACGCAACTGCGCGAGTTCTGCGCTGGTGGCAGCGGCGGCGTCGCGTTGCGCATCGCAGATGCCACAACGAACAACAACAGTGTCATCGACGATGATGATGACAGTGAAGACGAGATGCTGTCGTTCAAGCTGCTTGTCGTTGCATTGACAGAGCTGCTGTGTTCGAAAGAGCTCGAGACGTCTGAGGTCGTCGGCGATCTCTTTGCGTCGCTCCTGCTCACGTACATGCACGTGCGGCGGACTACGAGTGGCGACACTAGCAGCACAATGACCCAAGACAGTGACGAGGACAGCAACGGCACGTCACTTGAAGCGACTCTGCGCTTGTACGAGCATGCAAAGCGTCCAACGGATGCACGTGGCGTGGAGCTGATCCTGTCGCTGCTGCTCGCGATCATCGAGTCGCTCGGTCCGTCGGTTCTCCGGAGCGCAGAGGCGATCTTGAGCTGCATCGCGACAGTCTTGGAGACGTACAATGAAGCAAAGCCGCAGCTCATTGACGCAACGACTGACAGCGATGCTGGCAGTGCAGCTACCGCAACACTGTCGAGCGGATTCATTCAAGAGATCCACACGACTAGGACCATTGGCACTAGCAGCTCTGACGACAGCGAGAACGACAGCGACGGCGACGACCATGACGAGATCCTCACGATCTGTCTCGGTGTCGTCATGACGATCTTGGAAGCTGGTGCGATGACGCGCCGTGACACGGAAGAGCAGCAGCTCCGCGCGATGCTCCCCGTGCTCGAGGTCCTGTCGCAGCATCCGCGACCTGAGATCGCCGAGCTCGCAAGCGACGCACGCGTCAAGATCCTCGTGCGCGACGGCGGCAACGACAGCAGCGCTGACCGCAGTCGAAGCGCTGGCAAGGCGTTTGACGACGTCTTGAAAGACGCACAGACAGATCTGAGCAGTGCGCTCGTGCCATTGCGTGCGCGCGGTGTCGTCACGCTCACGAAGCTCGTGCGCAAGAGCACACAGGAGCGGCACGACCCAGCGTGGACGCCGCGCATCCAGCAGCTTGTGGAGCTCTTCATGACGCACCTTGACGACGCAGAGAGCTACGTCTTCCTCGCTGCAGTCCAGGGTTTGTCGGCGCTCTCAGATGCACATCCTGACGTTGCGATCCCGCTGCTTGTGACGTCGTTGCGAGACCGAAGCGCGTCGCTTGAGCGGCGCATCAAGCTCAGTGAAGCGCTGCTGTTCACTGCCAAGCGCTGCGGCGAGGCGCTGCCCAAGTACGCCAAGGCCTTTGTGTTTGCGTACCTCGACTGCATTCGTCCAGCGCGTGGTGCTCGAACGACGCGAGCGCAGGCGTCGAGCAAGTTCCAACTGATCCAGGAGATTGGCGGCAGTGATGATGCGACGAGCGCTGGCACGAGCGGCGTCAGTGCAGAGGCAGCAGGCGACGACGATCTCGTCGACGCGACGCTCCGAGCAAGTTGTCTGTCGAACCTCGCTGAGGTCTGCGTGCTGCTGCAGTGGAGCCTCCAGCCGTTCCTCGTCGACATCCTCACGTGTGTGTTTGGGATCCTCCAGCTCGAGCTCGACCGCGGCGACCGCAGGAGTGCAAGCGTCGCAGCAGTGCGGCGCGGCGCCGTGTTCTTGCTCAAGTACCTCGTGCAGCTCATGGGCTGGAAGGTCCTGGAGCTCATGCCCGAGCAGCTCAAACCGATGTACCACACGCTCAAGGTCGTCGTGCGCACGGACGCTGACGCAGTCGTGGTCTTCCACGCGCGCAAGGCGCTCGCTGCGCTCGACGACGTCATGCGTGCCGAGCTCTTTCCAGCGCGCGACGCTCAGGACAGTGCGTTTGGCATTGCGTCGCTGCGCATCGTGCGCTAGTGCCATGGCCATACGCGGAGCTAGCACCAGGAGCGACATCACCATGAAGACGACGGAGCACACCAGAAGGCGCCACTCACAGTGTTTGTCTTCTCTTCTCGCATCTGCTCGTTGCCCCTACCAATACACACTCGCTCTTGTTCGCTCTTACTCTCTCTTGCGTGACTGAGCAATGACACGTTAGATCATCATGGCTTCGTCAGAGAGGAGCTCTTCGCCGCTTTCGCGGTCAGCAGCTGCTTCGTCGCTTCGTGCGTCGCACACGAGGTCGCCAAGCGCAGCGCTGAGGCGTCGGTACGCGTCGTGGAACGCGAGGCACGATCCGCTTATCCGCCGACACTCGACGACGCACCGGTCCGGGTCCTGACAATGCAGCAGTAGGGACAACAGTGGTGAGTGCGACTGTCGTCACGCAATGGCGTCACGTAATGGCAATGCACACATCGCTAGCTCTCCTAGCTCTCGATCCACTCAGTCTGCCACATGCGCGCTTACATTCGGGAGCGAGTAGATGTGCGTGACAAAGCCGACGTTCTCCGTCGGCAGCGTCGCCTTCGTCTTGAACCGATCCGGCTTGACCTCGATGATCGCCGACACGTCCTGGAGCGCCATTTCCAGCCGCGCTTGCACTTCGACTGGCGCGCGCTTGGTCTGGAAACTCGTGTACACTGGGACGCTCTCTTTCGGATAGAGCGGCGCGTGCACGTCCGCAGCGCCAGGCTCCGACACGATCGACGACGCGACGGAGCGGCGCACGTTTGCAGCAAACGGATCAAACTCTTCGCCTTCGTCTTTCGACGCGTTCAGGCGCTTCTGCTCGCGCTCCTTGCGCTTCTCTTCTTCGACTTGCGCCTTGCGTGCGAGCAAGTCAGCGCGCAAGCTCTCGCCGCTGATTGCGCTTTCGAGGAACCACGGGTGGGTCTGTTCACAGCAGCAGACAGGTAATAGTGACAGTGTTAGTACACAGACGACGCGATCACAAGCTATCGCAGCAGCAGCATCACGATCACTCAATCAAACGTACTTGGATCTCGGTGAGCGTGATGCGCTCCTGTGGGTTCACAGCAAAGATGCGCGTCATGAGGTCCATGGCGCCAGGCGAGAACACGGCCGAGCGCGCGTGCGCTGCCCAGAACGCATCGTGCTGGCGCGCCGCACAGGCACGGAACCACCAGTCCTGGCGCGTTGCCATCTGGAACGGCGGGAAGCCAGCGAGCATGATGAAGAGCACGACGCCAGCCGACCAGACGTCGGCCGGTTCGCCTTCATACGGGAGACACGAGAGCACTTCTGGGCTCATGTACGACCGCGTGCCGCACTGCGTATAGAGCTCGGCGACTGCGCCGTCAGGTCCTTCGCGCAGCCCTGAGAGCCCAAAGTCAGCGATCTTGAGCCCAAAGTGCTCGTCCAAGAGCAGGTTCTCCGGCTTGATGTCGCGGTGGTACACGCCGTTTGCGTGGCACTCCTCGAGCCCAAACACGAGCTGCTGGAAGTACGCGCGCGCAATGAGCTCTGAGAAGCAGCCCGTGTACATCATAAAGTCAAAGAGCTCGCCGCCCGTTGCGAGCTCGAGCACGATCAAGATGACTTTCTTGCTCGCGCCGCTCTTCTTTGTGTAGTCGAGGTCGTCAAAGACGCCGAGGAGCTTGAGCACGTTTGGGTGCGTCACGCGCGACATCGCCTCGACTTCGCGGTACACGTTGATCATGCTCTTGCGATTCAGCTTGGCACAGTCGATGATCTTGAGCGCCACGCGCGCGTTCGTCGTCGTGTCGATCCCGAGCTTCACTTTGCCTTGTAGCCCAGCGCCGAGCGTGTGCGCGACTTGAAAGTGCTTGAGCATGCGCGGCTCATGTTGCTGTTTAGACGGCGCGGTTGCTACGCCGTGGGCAGCAGCCTGTGGAGCGTGAAGGAGCGTCGTCATCTGCGTTGCGTGAACGTCTAGAAGCCGTCGTCGTCTCCGTGTGCGCGAGGAAGTTTGTGGGACGAGGTAGATTGAGGACTGCTCTTCGTCCGACAAAGCGAGGTCACAAGAACACGCTTTGAATAGAGGCCTCTAGCAACAAAAGACGTCATTTCACTTGTATAAAGTATACGATAGTGTACCTATCTTAATCACCAAAAATCAACACTCTGATGTGCGCAAGAATGATGGTGAGTTCAGTAAAGTGCGAAATATCCATTTGTTATGTAGTCTACACAAACAATAGTGTGGCGCAACTGTATAGCCGAATATCGAAACCATTTATTTTGATTATTGTATAAACACAATTGTATAGCCGAATAACTTGGACACCTAGATTTCATTTTTCCCACAACAAAAGCCCGCTATACTTCGAATGGTGCGATACATCTAGGGTTTACAAGTCCAATTTTTGGGCTTTTTGTTCTGACGTGAAAAAAACTAGAGAAATAGCTTGAAAATGTATCTTTAGCTATAATATAGCTATGGAAAGATACATTTTCAAGTTGGCTTTCAAACAACGACGTAGGCTTGATTAATCCGGTCACCGGATTAAATATTAACCCATACAACAATCAGAAGCAGGACGACGAGATCAGCTGATCGACGACAATGAAGCGCAAGGTTGCTCCAACAGAATGTTCGCTAATGGCGCGAGTTGGCGCCCCGGACACAACGCTGCGGTCGTCGCAAAAGCATCAGCTCTTCCTGGATGCACTTGCGAAGTACCCAAACGGACCGTGGCAAAGGGCGAAGACGCAAGCATCATTCCCGCTCGACCCGTTGACCAAGTTCGATCTCATTTGTGCTCTTATCGAAAGCGGCTGAAGGCGAGCAACGATGGAGCTGCTCTCACTGATTTGATTAAAGTATACTTTTTGTGAGCACACAAGAGCCTCACTGATTTGATTAAAGTATACTTTTGTAACAGAAAAATATTTCTTTTGTGCACTAGCTCCCATTGGCGAATTTTTCAGCCAATGGAGAACACACAAACTAAAAATTGGATTTTTAGATTCCTTGTGAAAGTTAATTCTAGATTTTTTTCAGAAGTTTGGTCAATTTTAGTGGTCCTAAAATTCATATATTTGAGGTCTATAGCTCGAATTGTAGAGAATTTAGCCTTGTTTTTTGTATGCGAAGATAATCAAGGTTTGCTAGTGTAACCTCTGTATCGTTGTAACGGCACTATACAAACTGCAAGTCAGCCGCTACTGAACGATTGGAGCAGCGTTGACGGCACACCACTCGGTCATCGGTAAGTCCGGCTTCACACACACGTCTCTGTGTATACGCCAGCAGGCTGTGAGCTGCATTTGCACCACAACGCATAGAGAGCTCACTTGTACGTGTGCTTGCTGCAGGGACAGCGCAAGAGTACAATCGACTCGAGAAGCTCGACACAACACAGCTGCTCTGGGACTACGAGCGCAGCCAGCGCCGGCTGTTCTTGCTCGACTACGACGGCGCGCTCACAAACTACTAGATCATAGCTGAGCTCGCAGATCCGTCTGCGGCACTGTGCGTGCGTCAGACTCGCTGCAGAGCACGACTACCGCTGTGGATGTTCAAAGTGGCAGTGGACGACGCGAGTGCTGATCCACTGTATATCGCCGTAGCAGCTGCATGAGCATTCGCAGCATCGACGCCGTCGACGGGCATTGTCATGTGCTGCATCAAGAAGTACGTCAATGTCACAGTCAGAGCACAACATGAACATCACGAGCAAGTATGTGAAAGCTTCTCTCGTTCTTGGGAGACTTTTTACGCGATGGCAATAGACGCTGATGTGCCGACGACGACCGCTTGTCGAGAGAAGAGAGTCGCATGTCATGAACATCTCTAGCAAATATCTGTGTTCCGACTCGCTCGAGTGTTGCCTTTGCTCGTTCCCTTCAAAAACCATCAGTCGATCTCACATGACGCGCCGCAGTAACGTGCCCGAGAGTGCTATCCAAGCACTTGTCGAGCGTCTGGACTCGACAACAATGACATCCGAAAGGACCGAGCTCGTTCGTGCGTGTGCAGAGCAAGCAAACGTGACCCAGAATGTGATTGTGAAGAGAGTGGGCAAGTACCGCCGGGCAAATCCAGTTGCACCGGTCGACGCTCAGCTGATGGAGACAACGAGCGGACCTGACTCGCCATCCGCAGAGTGCAGTGGTGCTGACGAAGTCGAGTGATGTGCACGCGACGAGGTGCTCAGCGAGCAAGAGCACTGCGAAAGTGACGATCAAGAGTGCGGTTCGTTGTTGTCAGTGCTCAGTGAGCTGAGTGTCCAAGCATGCGACTCGTTGCGCGCAGAGATTGGCGAGCCAGACCACAGTGATGACTTTGATCTCGTCCTTCGCGAACGTGAACTCTGTCGGCGCTTGGAGGCGCAACGTAACAAGCACAAGCTCGAACTGCAGCAGCTCCGTGACCAACATCGACAAGAAATACAAGTGCTACGCTGTTCTACCTCGGTTCGTGATCACACCACCGTCGAGAATGCGTATCTGAGAGAGCGCGTGGAAGCCCTCAAACGAGTTAAGGGCGCGTTGTTTGCTTGCGGACGTTGCCGACATTGTCGAAATTGTCGTGAAGCGCCTCACACCTCAAGAAGCGTCAAGCGCCAAGCCTGAACAAGGCAAACAAAAGCGGCTGCGTTCATCACGCGTGTGGTCCAAAGTGGCGGTCGCGCCTTGCGGTATTGACTCGCTTCGGACGCTGATGAGCGACAACGAGCAGTGGCTTCTTGGTCTACTACGCAGAGCAAAGAAAAGAGTGCGAATCCTGATGTTCGTGCTAACCTCGATATTGATCGCAGCCTGCCTCAACGAGCTTGCCGAGCGTGGCATGATCGTCGAGCTCACTGTCGACAAAGGAGACAGCGTAGCGCCTGACTCGCTCGTGCCCAGCCTGCACCAAGATGTTCGCCTCACGACGCTTGGCCGACGAGTTCACGCGAAGACGTTACTCGTTGACGATGACACACTAGTCATCGGAAGCCAGAACTGGAGCGACAGCGGGTTCCATGGCAACTTCGAGATCGGCATCGCAACGAATCACCCACACACAAGCGGTCCAAGGCGTCGCAGAGCTGCACAAGGACATTAAGCTCCACACCATGAATGAACGCATTCACGCCAAGGCCGCGATCATCGACGACGACATCGTCGTTTTGAGCTCCCGCAACTGGAGTGAAGCAGTTCATATCGAAGTGGGCCTCGCGACGAACGATCCTGGCACTGTCAGCTACGTCACGGACGTCTTTGAGCGCCTGCGTCCGTATATGGAAGACCTCGACAGAGTCACGCTGAAGCTGAAGCGATCTGTGCGGTGCAAGTGCTGTACCTGCACACGCCCCAAGCGTGCGAAACCCACCACGTCAGGTGTCACCAAGCCCACTATGGAGGCAGCTGACTGTCGCGGCACCATTGATCGTGAATCGCGTGGGCATGGAGACGCCCTCTTGGTGGCAAACAAATGGCCAATGAGGTCTATCACGTGCGTAAGTGACTTCGACCGTTGATATAATATGGCCGCAAGCCGATATAATATGGCTGTAAGCCGATGTTATACAGTGCGCGTCAAAAAGTTAGGGACAGGGTAAAAAATCAGAAATCGGTCGATTTTTTCTTCGAAAATGCATTTGCGAGCGTGATGTTTTGCGAGATGATAGTGTATTGCGCTCTATTTGGTGATAAAATTTGAGCTCG
>JAASFN010000937.1:0-11890 GCA_023333795.1 Globisporangium rhizosaccharum | reverse complement strand
GCGTAGGAGCAAGCGCGATTGAGAGCATCGATGTTGAAACGTTGCGCACAAGTTTTCGACATTTTTGAAATGTTGATGATATGCGCACGTCACAGAGCTTTTATGCGCGCGTGATTACGAGCAAACCGGTATCGCTATTCGAGTGTGATAATGTTTGATCATGGCATCCACATTGTGAGATTCGAATGCTCAAGTATGTGTGACTCCGCATACGTTAACGCTGTCTTCTGGTGTGTGTGACTCGGCTTTAGGCTCGGAAAACAATAACGTGAAAAAGGCTCAGATCGATTTTGCAGTTGTTTCCTCATTTCGTCATGTATTCCTTGATTATATCACTACTACTACTACCTATTCCTTCTTGAACTGAGATCAGCGCTCGAGAGATCGATCAGCAGAGCAAGCAGCGCGACCAAGGAGCAGCGAGAGGATGTCACGCCACCGCGACGTGCGCAATCGCGCGTACTCGTACGAAGACGAAGGTGCGACTAGCAATCGCTCTCTTTCTTTCTCTTGCTATTGCCCTCTCTTAACCAACAGCTCGACCAACACACGTGCGCTTGTGCAGACTATGACGACGACTACTACGACGACGTGCCCACTTCGCCCAACTCAAGTACGCACCTCTGCGCTCTTGCTTCACTACATTCACGCTAATTAGCACCACCTAGCGCTTGTATGCTCACATGGATGCCTTATCTGCGTGCTTCCTCTCGTTTTCAGACGAGTTCATGTACCGCCGCGACTCGCCGAGCCACCACCAGTCAGTCTTTGCATTCGTAGAGCAGCCCGCTGCACCGCAGTCACAGGACGCAGACGACGCAGGTACATCCACATTTGCATAGCTACGTGTGTCATCTGGACGTCATGCTCATGGCGCTACTCGCTCATGTGTGTGTGAGCCACAGAGATCCTCGCAATGATGGTCCCACAAGTGACGGATGCGATCGGGACCAAGTTCTCGACGCAGCAGATCACTGACGCACTGCGACTCGCAAACTACGACGTCGACCGGACGGTCGTGACGCTCTTGGAGAACGCAAAGACGTCGTCTGCTGCACGTACGTCCTCTTCCTGCTCGTGCTCCTAGTGCGTCCTGGCTGACGTGCCACCCAATCACCCATTCACCCAAACACTTTTAGGCGGCAGCTTGCCTCTGCAGATCCAGATCCCACGGCTCGATGCTGTTGCGCGGTCGCTCAGTAGTCAGGACCCAGCGCCTCAAGCGGCGACTGGCAAAGCGACAACTGCGGCGATCGGCAGTGCGAGTGCGGCGGTCGCGAGCATTGGAGCGCCAGCAGCCGTCGCGACGCTGAAGAAGCCGAGCGAGAGCAGCAGTGGCAACACGGAGGACGCCACCGACGACCTGCTCGAGAAGAAAGAGAAGCGACCAACGGAGACAGCGCCGAGCTTTGCGCCTGCGCAGACGCAGTTCACACCAAGCGAGAAAGCGGCGTTTGAGCGCGCGGAGCGCAAGACGCAGGACGCGTGCGTGGCGCTGACCGAGGCCGAGACGAGCGCGAGTGGGAAAGCAAAGATCAGTATGGTCGTGATTGGCCACGTCGACGCAGGCAAGAGCACGATCACTGGCCACTTGCTCTACCGCCTCGGGTACGTGAGCCAGAAGCTCATGCACAAGTACGAGAAGGAGTCGCGCGAAGCTGGGAAAGCGTCGTTTGCGTACGCGTGGGTCATGGACGCTGACGACGACGAGGTGCGTGCGTGTATATGCGAGTGTGGGTTTTTGGGTGATTGCTTACGTACTTCTGTGTATCGCATGCGCCATGTAGCGCGCACGCGGCGTGACGATGGATGTCGGAACGAGCTACTTTGAGACGTCGCGCAAGCACGTAACGCTCCTGGATGCACCAGGGCATCGTGACTTTATCCCAAAGATGATCGCTGGTGCGTCGCAAGCCGACGTTGCGGTGCTCGTCGTGCCTGCTGCGACGGGCGAGTTTGAAGCTGCGTTTGAGAACTCGGGGCAGACGAAAGAGCACACGCTGCTCGTGCGCAGTCTCGGCGTCACGCAGATGATCGTCGCAGTGAACAAGATGGACGCGGTACGACTGATTGACATGGGTGATTGGGTGATTAGGTGATAGGGTAAAGCGCTGATACTGTGTATGGTGTTGGACCAACTATTGTAGACTGGCTGGGACAAAGACCGGTTTGATGCGATCGTGGCGTCGCTCACGGCGTTTCTCCAGAGCTCGGGCTTTCGGCTCAAGAACCTCTGGTTCGTCCCGCTCAGCGGCATCACTGGGGCGAACCTCGACAAGAAGATCGATGCGAAGGAGTGCAGCTGGTACTCGGGGCCGACGCTCGTTGATGCCA
This sequence comes from Globisporangium rhizosaccharum, assembly GCA_023333795.1. Taxonomy (NCBI): domain Eukaryota; phylum Oomycota; class Peronosporomycetes; order Pythiales; family Pythiaceae; genus Globisporangium; species Globisporangium rhizosaccharum. Next base: position 9,556 of record JAASFN010000937.1, on the reverse strand, counting down.
TTGGTACGTATCACACAACAGACTGCGAGTATGCTCTCTGCGACGACCGCTCCCATCCTCACGCTCTCGTCTGTCTATGCTCTCACACTGAACAGATCAGTTTGCGCCTCCGCAGCGTCAGCTCACCAAGCCGTTCCGCATGTGCGTCTCAGACGTGTCCAAGTCCATGGGACTTGGTCAGACGCTGTCGGGTCGTGTGTATGCTGGCGCTGCGGCAGTCGGCAACTCGGTACGTCTCGCGCTCGTGGCATGATCTGCCTCTTGCTGTGATCTCCAGCATCATCCAGACTGACACTGTGGTCGTCCATTCACCCATTCACCCACCACCTGCTTGTCTGCAGTTCTTGCTCATGCCCGTGGGACTGCCGCTTACGATCAAAGGCATTGAGCAGAACGGCAAAGCGACGCCGTATGCGCGTGCAGGCGACACTGTCGACATTGGCGTCACTGGCATCGACCCGAGTGCGCTCAGGTGCGTCTAACCTACCGTCATAACCACCCAATCACCCACACTGACACTTACACCCTCTCTTTCCTACGCTACGACACAGCACCGGGAGCATCTTGTGCTCGATCCCGTCGCCTGTGCGCCTCGCGCGTCGGTTCGAAGCCAAGATCATGACGATGCCCGCCGTCGAAGTGCCGCTCGTGAAAGGCACGTGCGTGACGATCCACATCCACCACGTCGACGAGCCCGTGAACATTACGCGCCTCATCAGCATCCTCTCTAAGAGCGGCGACGTCGAGAAGAAGAAGCCGCGGTGCATCACGCGCGAAAAGTCTGCAGTCGTGCAGATCACGTGCCACCGCCCGATCTGTCTCGAGGTCTTTTCGAGCTACCGCCAGCTCGGGCGCTTCACGCTGCGCGACCGCGGCACGACGCTCGCAGCTGGGATCATCACTGAGATCCTCGCGTAGAGAGAGCGCGCGTTTGCCGAGGACATACGCGACTCAGTCAGCTACAGCTACAGCTACGTACGTCTACCGAGCTACCAGACAGATACGAATGAATGAGCGCGTGCAGTCATTGGGTGATTGGGTCATTGCTGTCGGCTTAGACCACCCGAGACGCTCAAGCGTGTCCCCTACTCCTTGAGCGCAGCGAGCTCGCCCTCTTCCTGGAGCTGCTGGACAATGTCGAGCCCGCCGATGAGCTCGCCGCGGACGTACAGCTGCGGGTACGTCGGCCAGTTCGAGTACTTCTTGAGGCCCTGGCGCACGGCGTCGTCTGTGAGGATGTCAAAGTAGTCGTACTGGAAGCCCTCGGCGTTGAGAATGTCCACGAGCGTGCGACTGAAGCCGCACTGCGGCGCCTGGGGCGAGCCTTTGATGAAGATCATCACTGGCGCTTTGTTGATCAGCTGCTCGTACTTGTTCTCGCGCTTCTCTTTCTTCGCGACGCCGAGCTGTTCGCTCAAGTCGCCGTCCTCCTGCAGTGGCAACGCCATCGCCATCACCAGAGCCAAGCAGTCGGTCAGTCAGTCAGCCAGGTACGCCAGTGACGGCGCTTGGCCATCCATAGAGGCGCTACTGGGGGCCACGACGACCTAGTCGCCCTAGAGGCACACGAGCCCTAGAATCCTAGACATCCTAGTGTGCCCTAGAGTCCTAGACGTACCGCCATTTCGTTGAGAATGTCGAGACCGCCGACGAGCTTGCCGTTGACGTACAGCTGCGGGTACGTTGGCCAGTTTGAGAACTTCTTGAGCCCCTGGCGCACTTGCTCGTCGCTCAAGATGTCGAACGAACTGAACGCGATCTGCTGCTCGCGCAAGAGCTTTACGGTCTTTTTACTGAAGCCGCACTTGGGCTCCTGCGGCGTGCCTTTCATGAACAGCAGCACGGGCGCCGAGTGCACGAGCGCACGGAGACTCTCAGTGAACGCCGCTTCGCCCTCTTCGACGTTCTTCTTCAGTCCGAGCTGCTCGACAATCGAGCCTTCCGACTGGCAAGGCATCGTCCCATAGGTCCCATCGTCCGTCAGGACCATCAGGAGACGCTGTAGAGCAGAGAGAGAGTCCTATCATCTAAGACGTACCTTCATCTCTTTGAGAATGTCGAGACCGCCAATGAGCGCGCCGTTGACGTACAGCTGCGGGTACGTTGGCCAGTTCGAGAACTGCTTGAGTCCCTGACGCACCTGTGGGTTGGTCGAGAGAGAAAGAGAGAGAGAGTAGGAGGTCAGTACTAGCTCATGAAGCGCAGGACCAGCCGCCAAAGAGACGATCGCACCTCTTCGTCGTTGAGGATGTCGAATGTCCCAAACTGGATGCTCTCGTCGTTCAGGAGCGCAACGACTTGGCGACTGAAGCCGCACTTTGGTTCGCTCGGGTTCCCCTTCATAAACAGCATCACTGGCGATGCACTACAACATACACAGACAGCGGAGGTCAGACAAGCAGCTGTAGTAGCAGCAGTGGCCCTAGGACGAGTGGTCCTAGTGCTTCCCGATAGAGAACAGCTAGCGCAACACACTTGATGAGCTTCTTGAGACGGTACTCGAGCGCTTCGTCAATGCCGCTGGCAGCAGTCGCAGTCGTCGCAGTCGCAGCACTAGCGCCAGCGCTCGCAGCAGCGTCGGCAGCGGCTTTCTTCGCAATGCTCTTGCTCAAGACGTCGACGCGCTTTGCGAGCTCCGAGACGTTTGCGCCTTCGAGCTTCTCGAGCACACTCCGGCCCTGTGCGACGACAAACGTCGGGACAACAGCGATCTGGAAGCGCTCCGAGAGCTCTGGGAGCTCCTCAGCCGCGACTTTGAGGAACCGAATGCGCGGATGGAGCGTCGCGAGCTGCCGAAAGACGACGTCGATCTGGCCGTTTGGACGGCAGAGCTCGTGAAAGTCGGCCCAAAAGAACGCGATGCTCAGCGTCGACTCGCGCGCCGTGAGCTCGTCAAACTGCGCTGCGTCCTGCACGTCGACAACGGTGCCAGTCGTGATCGCGGCCATCGTCACTTGCTCCTTGAGTTCTTCTTGCGTTCTTGTAGCTTGGTCGTTTAACAGGCAGCGGACGACGCGGACCACCCCACACTTACGTAAACTATATTGGCAGGACAAGGGAATATCCGATAGTGCTAAAATCGAGCGAGAACCACCCAACTTGCGTTCAGTATAAGGGAAGGTAAGAGCTTTTACTTAGTAGTGAAGAAAGCGCATAAACAACGCCACATCTTTAAGTAATTTCATGATAGTGCACTAACATTGATAAAATTACAGATGTAGACATGGATCATAGATTACAAACATTGATGAAAACTTACAAACATTGATGAAATTTCATTGGCATTGATGAAATTGAGGAAACATTGCACCATAATGTTATGGAATTGAGGTTCCTTAATTAATTCTAATAATGTGCGATACTTTGTCTGTATATTTGCAAATGTGTTATGAAAATTGTGGATATTTTGATTTTTTGTCTCCTCTCGGATGATCAATCATCTCTTGGTTCTTTTGACACTTTTGTAATTTGGTCATCGTCACTCAGTCGTTCTCTCCTTCGATGATCAATGATCTTTGTTGGTTCTTGAATGGTGTTGTGTTTGACACTTTTGAAATTCGGTTACCGGGTATCAACTCAACTGGATGAAACGTACTTTGTACGATATACTACTCCGTTTCAAAATAAGAGCAAGATTCATCTGTGATGCTTGTTTCAAAATAAGAGCAAGAAAACTCACTTGGTCTTACTATGCTATGAAACAGATGGTGTCATCAGAAGTTGTGCCGCTCGCTCTGAACACTGAATGGACATTGGCAGTCGTCCCTCCCGCTCGAGCGCAGCTTTGCTCATGTGACGAGGCTTGTAGTCGTTTCCACCTGCTTGAGCTATGCAAGCACCCATCGAGCACTGAAGAGATAGAAACGCCGCGTTCACCGTGCGTGCCGGCATCTCCCAATACGCCTCTGTCACCGCAGCGATCAGATCGTCGATAGTGCGTGCGCTCTTCTGTCGCTGGATCGATTAGATCGAAGTGAACAGGCCCAGATCTAGAACGTTCAGATCTGGGCTGTTTGCCGGTTGGTAGGTGAGTATGACTTGGCGACCGAATCGAGCTGTAGCGACGTCGACGGATCATAGACGCTCTAGTTTTTGCGTTCGGTCCTTGCGTGGGCGACCTGAGCGATGCTTGCGAGACTCAGCAGCAAAGATGCCAGTGCGAGCATACTCTGCTTTCGCTCTCACCCACACACGACCCACTGTTGACGCTGCGATTCCATGTTTTCCAACAGCGGCAATCGCTCCGCGTTGTAGACGTCCGTTCGTTGAGTTCGTGAGGAGCGCAGAGACAATGGTCAGCCTCTCCTTGGTGGACAGGTTCTTCGTGCGTTTTGTTGTTGTTGTGCTCATGCCGAGAGCGTGAATTAATTTATGAGCACTTTTCTGTGAACTGAAAGGCAGGGTGGGCGACGTGAATTGCTGTCCACTCGTTGTCTTTGCGTGGAGCACCGCCATCCACACGCTTTTGACCCTATCGAAGCCAAAACAACACGCTTGTGAGTGTTCGGCACACCAATCGAACACACAAAATTAGATCTGCGAGAATCTACCAATTGCAGCGCGGTTTGCTGAGTTTTAGCCAATTCCGTTCAGTTTTTGTGGATTCTTGCTCTTATTTTGAAACGGAGTAGCATGTGATAAAATTATTACAAAATCGCTAATACAATCCGATATTCACTTGTGCTAGAATGGCTAAGGGCTGGCTGGCTCACATGTTGTTTGCGTGTTGGCTGGCGTTAGATCTCCCAACAAGGTCGAACTTGCTGACGAGGGAGCGCACTGAAGATCATTGCGTGTCAATGCATGAGTAGATTAGCTGTGTGAGAAAAGATCTCGTATATTGACCCTGGTGAGTTGAATGATCGATGTCAACAATTGAAACGCAAATCTGTGTTGCTTCATTTAGGATCTGGTTCACCCGTTGCTTCATTTAGGATCTGGTTCACCGTGCAAAGACGTCACGTCGGACGCACGACAGCGACTCATTCTTTAATGAGTCGCGAGTGCCTCACAGTACTCCTGTGAGCTATCTTGCATTTAGTATAAGACATACTTAGACATGCATGTTTGTAGGATGATAGCCACAAATACATTCAGTTTGGATCTCGCTTCGTTGTTCACGCACAACGCCCAAGCAAAGGAACCTCGTTCCTGCCACATGTGGCCGCACTTGACAGTGCACGCTCCCTCAAAGCGAAGGTGCTGTGTGACCCCGTCACAATCTGGATGGCTAGTGCAAAGAGTGGATTGCTACAAAGAGCGATGCAACATGTTAAGCGTACCGAGGGACGCTCTGACGCATTCTGTTGGCTGCGCAGAGCAGTTGGTACAGCTCAGCGCCGGTGTGTGGATTTATGTCTGCTTGCTGACTCTTATTAGCGTTAAACCTGCTTGAGACTGGTATTTTCTCACAATATTCTTGGGACTTTGATAGATTTCGCATATCGTACGAACACGTTCACATTGGCGGACGGAATATACATTCACAACTCACCCATAGAAGCGTTTGCTTCTTGCTAAACGACGCTGTCAGCTCTGCGTTGCTATCTCGCTCTGTTGACCTCTCTTGCAGTCTTACAACCCAACAGCACTTCCTACAACATTGCTTCTTGATTATGCGCTATTTCTACAATCTCGAGTGTGTAGAGCTTTGATCAAGCGAGGCAGTTATTTCCCTGCTCATGCCGAGCATCTCGGTGCGCATCTCGCTCAAGACTGTTCAAGATTGGGACGTGCATAACTCGAAGGGTCTTCTGTGGCAGCAGTGCAAACGTCTTGACCTGTGCGTTTCCTGATGCACTTGCGCTCGTGTTGTACTCTGCGATGTCATGAAGCAAGTAGTGCGCAAGCTTTGCCTTCACTTCGAATGAACCATCGAGAAACCAGGGCCCGATCGCTGATGCAAGCGTATCACTTACGCGTTGCAGCTCCGCGACTTGAGGGTCATGAAGCGACCTCAGGCGCCAACGCTGCTCGATGTGGTACGCTACTCGAGCTCCATCGTTGGCACAGGCAATCACCAGCGCAATTGCGCTGTTGCGAGTCGTATCATCGATGATGTGGTCGATCTTTGACCCCACCCAACGTCGAGTGCGCGCGAACGTGTTGTTATTTGTGGTCGTTGTGAAGTTCACGAACATCCTTTGCCTTATTACGATTTTCAAACCATCTAAGACGGCACCATATGCATCTTGAACACGTTGTACATCACCATAAACATCGCGCGCCAATGTAAGAGTGATTTTATTGCATAGCATGGAAGATGTTGGGGCGTGGTGAGTTACAATGAGATGAGCTGGATGATCGGTGTAAAGAGAGCTTCTACTGAAATCTAACCAACGAAATGCACTTCGGGACAATAACTGTTTTGAATTACGATGCTTCACAGGCTGCTTGAGCTATAGATCGCTCAGTACAGACTTGATAAAGGATTGAGTGGATTGTTGCTAGTTGATCATTATGAGCGCTTTGTAGTGGCTTGCTGAAACTGGTCGAGTTCTAACCTCTGTGTTTGAACATGACATAGATCGATGGACAAAGCGTTTGGCATCGGCTTGCTCCGGTGGACAGCAGACGCTGAGCTGATGCTGCGCGTGAGCGAGCCAGCCGCGACACCGAGACGCGACAAGCGCAAGCAGCGTTGCCCCTCAAGATCGGATTTAGGCTGTCTAGGATCTTACTCCCATTTTCTATCCTTCAACTTGTACACAGAAATGTTCTTATTGACAAACGTTTCTGTTCCTTTACGCTACATACATATGAGAAAGATGATGGTCCTTCACGCCAATTAACAACCTCCTTGCCACACGTACCCCTATCTTGTTTTTCACCTCGTGTCCTCGTCACTAAAGGGCGTGCGCGTGGCGCACATGTATTCGATTGTCAAGTATTCGTTTGTCAAGTGTTCGATTGTCATAATTGTCATGTATTCGATTGTCAAGAATGCTGCGCGCAAACTACTGCAGCGGGAGATCACCTTGACGGTGCTGTTTGTCCTTGCCGAGATGTGAAATCTTGAAGTCGTTGCCCTTTCGTAGCATGCTTTCGTGCAGCACGGACTGCAGCGTAACAAAACACTTGTCCAAGGTGCTCCTTTCAAGCTTTTCGAATGCCTCACGCACGGCGAGAACCAATGCGTCGATGTCGAACGCGCGTTTGCGAGTCTGTAGCGATTGGATCACGCAGAAGAATCCGAGGTTCAAGACGTTAAAGTCTAGACTCTGGGCCAGCTGGTTTTCGAAGACGACGTTGACACCGAGCTCCGTGGATGCCGTGAGCACTCGCTCTCCGAACGCGACGTTGGGAGCCGTCATATTGTCTTGTTGGATCACAATTTTTGATTTTGTGTTTCCTAAATATCCGCAAAAGTGTTAGAAATTGAGTTATGTGCACCACACAAGTTCAAATTTGAGGTTTTACCTGACCATTTCGCCTTGGCGGCGGGCAAGAGCTGCTCGACGACAAAGTACAATCGACGTACAATGCGCCGGTCACATTCACTGGAGTCGTCACGAGCGCGCCTGTGGCACGATTCTTTGATGCGCGCTTGGCGGGGACGCTTTCGATGATTGGCCAGCACCCTACCTTGCCATCAAACCAGTTTTCTTGTGGTAGTCGAATCTTGGTCGAGCGATTGCGACCAGGAACATTACCTTAGTGATTAAGCCCTTGATGATGCCGTCTTGAGGCACTTGCTCGGCATCAGTCAGGTAGAACTTGTTGCGGCTCTTCCGTAAGAAGAATCACTTCTCGTCAACGTGGATACGGTCGAGCATTGCATCAAAAAGTGAAGTTCGCCCCCTCTTCACAAAGTTTAAGTTTGTAACTTAAAATTTGGCAAAAAATAATCAAAAGAGAGTTTCGTACGTGGTTTGGACGAACGACAATGCGAACTCAAGGCGGTTTGACAAGTGCTCTGCTGTCAGGTACGGGACGAGCGAGCCATGTGCGCGGCGAAGACTGTCGCTAACAGGCGACAGCCTTGCGGGAGACACCAGTCGCAGCTTCGAGCGCACGACCTTTCGCGCTCTCGCGCATTGGAACAGCAGCAACAGCCGCACCCACTGCCACGCTTCCCCAACGTCGTGGTCGCCCACCGACAGAAATACGCGACAGATCACCGCGCTCGTCCCATACTCTCTTAACCATTGGTCGCGAGCAACCGAACGCTTTTGCAGTAGCGCTCAAGCTTCTGCGCTGAAGCTCGCCGTCATTCGCTCGAGCGAGCAAGAAGCCGAGGATTCGGTTGCGCTTGTCTTGGCGCAATGATGACATTGTTGCGAATGTGCGATTTTATCCATTGCAAGTGAACGAATTGGTGGCTAGTGCCAGACTTTCGCGTGAGCCAATCGATGAAATATAATTGTGAAACACAATTATGTGTGCCACATCAAGCTGCACTTTGTCAACAACTTTTGAGACGGAGGTAGTACAGTACTGGACAAGTCTTTTCGACCACTTTTGCTTTGGATGTAGCTCAGCCAATTTTCGAATCTGGACTCGCTGTTTAGATATGTTTGTCCACTCACTCTCTGCTAGAGAACAAAGTGCGGTGAGCCAAATCGCAAAGAACAGGCTGCCATACAAAAGTTGGGTTTTGCTGGCTGAACAGGTCTTTAGACCTGTCAACCCTATACTGAAACCAAGATAAAATGAACTGGCTCAAGGGGCAAATTTGCGGCACTACTGGCATTCACGCAATAGGCCGAGGTCCGGCGCTCACCGAGGAAGAGCGCGGGCGAGCCCGCGGCTTGCACGAAGCAGGTTGGAGCGCGCGCAAAATCAGTAAGCGCATGGGACGTTGCGCACTCGACTGTGCTCGCTGTCATTCGCGATGGCAAGAGTAATACGAAGAAGCGCATGGGGCCAGAGCCATCGCTGACTGCGAGCGACGTACGGCAGATCGTGCGCACCGCAGCAAGCGGCAATTACTCGTCCACACAAATCAAGAGCATACGTAGCCTTTGGGTTATGAGCCCAACATGCTTCCTCTGCGCCAAAGTGCTAGCTCTGCACACTTAACCTCACAGTGAATGCGCGGACGATCCGCCGCGTTCTCGAGCGAGTAGACCGGCTTGTCTACGACAAGATGGTTCAGACGCTGCCGCTTTCCCCACTACACGTCGACGCACGGCGAAAATGGGCAAAGGAGCACCTCCGCGAGGGCACTGCGTGGGAGCGCGTGGCATTCTCCGACGAGAAGAAATTCAACTTGGACGGTCCGGACGGCTTTCGTTACTACTGGCGAGACATACGCAAGCCCGCTCGAGAGACCGTCCGACGCCAGTTTGGCGGAGGCTCGTTGATGGTCTGGGGCGCGTTCAGTGTGCAAAGGAAGCCAGAGCTTGCGATCTTGAAGGGGCGATTTGTCCAGCACTGTATTCGATTGTCATAATTGTCATGTATTCAAGCCATACGAGCTATTGCAAGAGAGGTAGCCGTCTGTGGCGACGATGTGCGGCTTACCGATAAGCGAAAAGTTGGCGCCGTCCAGTGAGCCGACGCAGCGCTGGAATGCACTCTTGCCCGCAATGCACCGTGCAATCACCCGTCACTC
>JAASFN010000936.1:0-11900 GCA_023333795.1 Globisporangium rhizosaccharum | reverse complement strand
TGCGCATCGATGACCACGCCGCGCACGCGGATGCCTTCGTGTAACAGCCGCGCAATCTCGTTATCGGCAAACACTGCGACGCGCTCGCAGTTGGCAAAGAAGAGCGAGCTCTCGACACGGATCGCAATGACGTCGCCGAGGCGGTTGCGCGAACGGATACGAGAGCTACAGTTGTTGATGCTGTCAGTCTCTTCGTCGGGCTATTGCAACGGAAGCTTGGCGCCGATCTGCTCGATTGCCAACCAATGCATAACGATGTGCTAGCCGCACCAGACAACCACAAGCAACTCTGTTGCTTCGTCTACATTAGCAAATGCCACCTCGCTACATGCTCTCACGCAGAGCATGGCCGAGTGGCTCGCGTGCACGCGAGCAATTGACCGGACATCGCTACTCTCAGAGCTGCGAGCCGCACTCTTTGCACACGCTCGCAGCGCCTTTGACAAACTCTTTGCAGAACGGACACTGCTTCTTCACGCTCACGTTGCGCTGGAACACGACCTCAAAGACTGCGCCAGACCAGGTGCGTCGCCACAGCAACACCAGTATGCAGACCAGAGCCACAACACCACGTCAGTGCATCATCCCTCGTCACACACAAATCGAATCATGACACCTTATTGAGCAAAGCGCAGGCAAGCGCCAGCCACTGCCTCGGACGTACACTTTTTGATCGCAATGTAGAGGAAGAGGGCGTTGATGACAAAGTTCATGACGTTCTCGGCGAAGAGCCCGTAGTTGATCGTGATCGCTCCTGCGTCGCGCGCTAGCGTATTGATTGCCGAGCGCAAGTCACGCACGTGTGAGTACTGACACCGAGCAGTGCTGGTCCTCTGCTATAATAGCAAGGACACACGCGCACACACCTTGCTTCCACGTCTCCCACGTCGTGTTGCTGCAGTGCGGGACGCTCACGGGACAGCGCGCGACAAAATAGTAGTTTGCAATGCTCCGCTCTATCATCAGACACGACACGACACGAGACAACCACACAGGTACAGTCATATGCTCAGTGACGCACGCGCTGGATCAGCACTAGAGGCAGGCGAGCCGTCCGTCCGTCCACTCGAGACGCACCGGAGAAGAGACTAATGATCGGCGAGAGGATGTCGAGCACGAACGAGTTGAGGATGTCCGTGAACGCCTTGCCGAGGATGAGTCCGACGGCGAGGTCGACCATGTTGCCTTGCTGGATAAAGTCCTGGAAGTCATCGAACGCCGTGCGCATGCTCTCGATCGGCGGCGCATAGTACTGCAGCCGATGCACTGCTTGACGCAGGAGCGACTGCTTCTCCGCGTCTGTGCGCGCGTGCGACGACGGCGGCGGTGGTGGTGCATCGGGTGACAGCCCAACGTCGCGTGCACTATCGTCGCGTGTGCTCGTGTACGTAGAGTTGCCGCCTTGCAGGTCAGGCATTCGTGTTGCTGCTGCAGCAGCGGCAGCAGCGTCGGCAGCGCGGTGCTTGGACGGCGTCGACATCATCAGCGCGATGCGAGAGGAGCTTGTGGTGGTGGCGGCACTGAGAGATGCACTGATGATGAAGAAGTGGCTGTGCACCAGATGGAGGCGCAGGCGCGAGGGAGAGGACGGAGCATGAGCACATCGCCAGCTGGAGAACGCTTGCTCGTTGATGCTCAATGGAGCCACAAGCCGCAAAATCTGTGACGTGTGTACAACTCACAACTCAAGGATTTTTGCAATTCAAATTATACAAGATGTTTGTATACTTTTTACAGGTGTCGAGCGTTTCAAGCCATTTCCTGTTTGAAAATGGCCTTTCCTGTCGACTTGCAAACTCGGCACCAATTGAGCATCGTTTTGAGCCATTTTCTAACAATATTGCACAAATAGTCGACACCATTAAGTGAATCTGTTTAAGTGCGAAATTTCTTTGGAGAGGCATGCATTTTCGTAAGAAATCTGAACAACCAAGAGAGGGAAATGGGTCATTATAAAACGGTAAAAATGAGGTCATTGTAAAAGATTAAACAATGTTAAAATCGGGGCAACTAGGTGTCTCTAATCGAGACTTCGAACCTGTTTTGATTCCGAGCCATTTGCTGTTTGTTCGGAGCTGTTGTGTGTGAGCCGGTCGAACAGCGCTGAACACCATCTCGAGCCAACTATTGTACTACTCTGATACTCACATCGAACTCGCTTGATGACTAGAATCGGCAAAATATCGAGTTTGGGTAGACGTTTTTCTATTGGCTCGTAAAATCGGCCAATACGATAGACCGAAAATTTTGAATGATAGTGTAGCCGCAGTGTATAGCCGCAGTGTATAGCTGCATTGATGGCACGTACAGTGAAGTGTTAGAAAAATACGCAAAAATGTTGTATAAGTACGCAGTTTCCTTTCTCCAAGTGAAGAGCAGTACAGTAGAAAGATTTCGAGACTTCGGTATTTACCCGTTCCCACACAATACGGCAATAGATACAGAGACGCCAGAAAAAGTTTTAGCTGGCGAGTGTGCATGTGTGTATGTGCTTCTAGCGATAGAGAGAACTGCATCTTATCATGTCGTGCTCTGTGTTCGTGTACAATGTATGCAGCGAGGCATGACGGACGCTCTCGCGCTTTGGCTTTTGCGTCACAAGAAAATGGCGGCTTTCAAGCTGCTCGTACTCACAGCACACGTTGAGCGCCCGCTCGTTCCACTCCTCCGCTTCGATATCTCCAGTTTGAGCGACGGCGATGCTGTCACCGAGTTTCGGTTTGACAAGTGTGGCGTCGCGCGCCTTGTGACGTTGCTGTTGCTGCCCGCAGTCATCGTCACTGATACGGGTGACCATGTGAACGCCATCGAAGGGCTCTATATCTTGGTCAACCGCCTTGCGTACCCGACTCGCTACCACACACAATCCAGACAGTTTGGACGCAGCGCGCCGTCTCTTTGCCGTATCTTCCTAGTCGTGCTGCACCGCATCCACGATCGCTGGGACGACCGTCTATATTTCTGTCTCGACATCATCCGACGCGCCATGAGCAAGTACTGTGCAGCAATCACACACAAAGGAGGTGTCATCGAGGGAGTATTCGGGTTCTTGGACGGCACCAAGGTCGCCACGTGCCGTGTCAGCGGACGCGACAACATGCAGCGGCAGCTCTACAGTGGACACAAACGGCAGCACTGCCTCAGCTTTCAGGCCGTGACGGCACCTGACGGTCTTTTCGCGTATTTTTGAGCCCTGTTGAGGGCAAGGCTCACGACTCCACCTTGCTTCGTCGCAGCGGTTTGCACACGTACCTGTCGGAGCACAGCGCAGTGTTCTGCAATCGATTTTTGTTCGGCGATTCCGCCTATGGTCTCACTCAACACACGATCTCGCCGTACAAGGGCAGCACTTTGACACCACAGCAACACGCACTGAACAGCGCAATGGGCACAGTGCGAGAGGCTGTCAAGTGGTCTTTTGGGCGCATGAAGACGCTCTGGGCGTTTGTCGACTTTCCCAAGCAGCACAAGATCATGCTCTCTTCCGTTGGTAAAGTAGTCAAAGTCGCTATGCTTATGTCAAACTGCCACACATGCTACAGCGGTAGCAATCAAATCAGTGAGTACTTCGGCTTGAGTTCGCCGACGATCGAGCAGTATCTCGCACACTAGCAGCTGCATTGTACGCAATGGACATACTTGCTATCCACTTGCCTTTCTGCTGTACGAGCTCGTGTAGTAGCGCCATTGTTTTCTTAAGCTCTAGCTTGGCAAGTGCGATTCGCTCGGCGCGATCCGCCTCGCGCTCACGTTGTCTGTCTTCCATCTCGCGTTCAAACTGTTGCTGGCGAAACGCCTGGTAGGATCGCACCACCTCAAGCTCTTGCTGACGGAGCTCGAGCTCGTCGCGCTTGTGAGCAATCTCCTTGTCTGCGTCTCGCTCCAAAAGCGCGAGCATCTCGCCATACTTCCCAAGTCTTGAATTGCCATCTGTGCCGTTGTCTCCGCGGACTCGCTTACCGAGCGACATCATGGCCGCTTCTTTCGCTCCCCTTTTGCTTCGTCCTCCTCGCGCTTTTTCCACTCGATCTCTGCAGCTCTCACTTTCTGTTGCTCTTTGTCCTCATACAACGCTAGGACGCCGTCCAAAAGCTCATGTCGTTGTACTGCTCTGTCGTGCCCGATTGGCGGGCCGACTCGCTGTTGAACTTTCGATGCCGGTCAAGTAGCGACAGGAAGCGGTTTTGGGCCTTCTTGCCGTCGAGCGCGGGTCGCGTGAACGCAGGCGACGCCATGAGCTTTAGTGCGAGCTCTTCCCATGCCTCGATGACAGCCCCGCGTCGTTGGGCGAACGGCGCATCCGCTGCCACCTGGTGAAGCAGCATCATGTCCTCCTCCTCGCTCCAGTTGCGGTGTTTGCACGGCGTGTCCATGGCTGTTTGTTGCGCCGTGTGTGGTGTCTGTGTGCAGTCCAAACGTTTGTGCGAGAGCGGCAGCCGCTCCGTACAATGAGCAAATTCTGCGGCGAGATTGCAAAATGGATATCTGTTTTGCGAGGATATGCACGATTTATGTTCATTGTGCGGAATGGGAATGTGCCCTTCAGAAATCTCTCTAGTGAAGGATTAGAAAAATACGCTCAGCGTTAGACAAATACGCATGTAATTTAGTGTTCCGCAAGTCCGAATCTGTCAAGTCCCGCAATCGGTACTCAGCGGTTATTCACAGAATTGACCGATTAGACATCCGCTACCGAAGCACAAGGCGGTGCCGATGGGACGATTGCCAATGCGCAGCGTTGGCAGTGGTGCATGGACCAACCAAGAGCACCAGCTCTTCTTGGAAGCTCTTGCAAGCAACCCCAATGGACCCTTGAGTAAACTCGCTGCCCATGTGGCGTCGAAATCGACCGACCAAGTGCGATCGCATCTATGCTCCTATCGAAAGCGCTGCAAGCTCCACAACAACGCTCAGGCACAAGACGCTTAGGGACACTCACTCTCAACTTGGCGATTACGACGAACTTGGCGATAGTGAAGACCACCAGTTTGAGTACGTCGGTGCAGACTCGAGCTACGACGACTCACTCCCCTGCGCGCACACGCATGAGCAAGACGCAGAAGCGCACTTGAAGCAGCGCTTACGGGAGCCGCAAGTCGAGCATGAGGCGTACTTGAAGCAGTGTTTGGTGCAGCAAAAAGCACTCCACGAAGCAGCAAGACCAACACGACGCCGCGCTCAAGCAGCGCTTGAAGGACGAACAAGACCAACACGACGCCACGTTCAAGCAGAGCTTGCATAAGCAGAGCGCTGCATGACGTACTACACGAGCAAGCGTTGGAGAAGCAGCAAGTGCGTCACGAAGCGCAGCTCGCATAACAGTTGCAGGAGCAGCTGAAAAGTCGCTCGGCGGTGATCGACAAGTTGCGCATTGTACAGGCTCAACTGACACGCACGAAGAACTTGGCGATCGAGCAAGCAAGAGAGCAACAACATCAGCGGCGAGTCCAGATATAAAAGGGCGCTGTTCCCTGAACAGTCCCTTAAACACGGCTTGTACGCTTGTGCGTCTTGAGGAAGCGTCCCGACGTGGAAGGAGGAAGAGGAAGGAGACTTGAGCACTTGAAGGCAAATTTGCAACTGAATTCAAAAGCTCGGGTGGTTTCTGCTCTGCTTCCTACTGCACCCCAAGGGCGCCAAGAGGTTTTATGCGTAAAATCTCGCTCCTACAAAATGTACCCACTACCTGATATATAAAACCTTGGGTTCTCTCGAGGTTCAACCCACTGACCTTGAACTTGGTCTGGTGGAAAGTTCCCTGCTCCTCTCACTTGAACCCAGACGATGACGCTCGATGCGTCACTCGTCATGTTCCCTCGAGATTCTCCAATATTCAGGAACCATCATTCCGCACATGATTGCGCCCAATGGCGATTACTCCGAATCTCCACTGTCGATGTGCCGGAATGTCCGTGGCATCATCCAGCGATGGAATGACGCCACCTGTGCACGCGGGACCTCGTCGCCGTGACTCCTTTGTCACCGGTCAACCGCAATACACAGAGGAGTGGTGTGTCCCACACAACCACTCGCATGTAATGGGATTAGCAGGGCCCATTACATCAGACCCCGAACGAAATCCTCATTCGCTCATATGCATTCCCATGCGGCGATGTAGCACCATACAGAGCACCCTTTGACGACTTCATCAAGCTCTTTGACGGCGCCACAGAGTCCATTGATATCGCCGTGTACGAGTGGACTCATGAAGAGGTACGACGTGTGTGTTTGGCCGACGATCACACATTGTTTCCTGACACTGTCGTTGCATATGAATGCGTTTGATATACAGATACGCAAGCGTCTGTGTGCGAAGATGCGCAACGATCGAGACATCAAGGTCCGCCTACTAACTTGCACGCGCAAGCTGCGGGACGTGTATTCACAGATTTTCTATCTGCCCGAGCGTGTAGACGTCGTCTTCAGGTCAAAGATGCACACCAAGTATGCGATATTCGATGGGCGCATCATCGTGACCGGCTCAATGAACTGGACAGCTGCCGGAGTGCACGTCAACGACGAAGTTATGAGCGAGTATGGCGACGGCCTAACGCTGGGATATCACGCGCGGACGTTCGAGAAGCAGCAGGGCAAAGGCAAGAGGCGGAAACACGACATTAGCGTGTTGCGCGCGTTGATCGCGAAGAAAAAAGGACAAGTCGAAGAGCTCGCGGATGGCGACGGCACAGACGAAGATGACGACACGTGACGTGGAAAGCGTGAACTGCATGTGTTGTTGTTGTTGTTGTTGTTGAACGATTTATACGTTATATGTTATACGTTGGCAGGCTTACTACCCGTTCATCAGTTTCATACTACAAAAGTGAATCAGGCGATTGTACAGCATCGCTTCACAAAAGTCCGACATTTTTTCGAGTTCGACAAACTGCTCGACGATCGACGCTCGCTCGACTATCAACAAGGCGACAAAGCTCTCGCACTCGCTTGTACGCTCTGTGTGTGTCTGTGCGCACGCACACATCGGCGACTGCGTCTCTGTACGTATGTGCTCGCTCTCTATCTTGCTGTAGTAACGCACACGCTGGATCTCTTTCATTTGCTGCTGCTGCCTCCTCTGTCGTGCGTTGTACGTGCAGCACCGCTCACACTTTTGCATTCGTATTGTGTCTGCATCTCTCTCTCTGTCTTCTGTCTGTGTGGTATGCAGCTAAAGCATCCAGCCCAGCGTACGTGCTGTAGCGCTATCGACTCGCTCACTCGCACGCACACGTAGTACCAAAGAAGCAGTCGACGTGATGCACAGCGCGAGCTTCAATCGGCGCGAGAGCAACCTCACGCTCGATGGCGAAGAGGAGTGCGTGGTCGAGATCGAGCGCATCGAGACGCCGTGGATGTCGCGCGAGCTCTTTCACACACTCTGGCAAAACGCGACGCTCCAGATCAGCTCGTCGTGCTCGTTCACAAAGTACACGCGGCGCTCGAGCGTCGTTGCTGTCTCTACTGAGTCTAGCGCAGCAACAGGAGCCGCTGCGACTGACTCGACGCAGCGTAGCGCGAGCTTTCCGAGTCGCTCGAGCAGCAGCAACAGCAGTAGTGACACAGACGACGAGACGCACCAGAGCGAGTTCAAGCGCCAGCTCCTCGCGTCGCTCGGCGACGACATTGTCGTGTTCCCACAGCCAGCAGCGTCGCGGCGTGGGTCGACGAGCGCAGTTGGCACGAGGAGCGCGAGAGACGTGACAGCGCAGCAGCAGCCACCACCACAATGTGCGCGCGAGTTCCCGCTCACGCCTCGCACGACCGACACCACGAAAGCGGCGCAGCGCGTGTTTGTGATCTACGGCTACGCGAGCATCACCGATAACTTTGGGCTCCGGACCGTGCTGCTCATTCGGCTCGAGCAGCTCCACGGGTCCGAACAGATTGCGATTGCGATCAAGAACACCGATCCGCTCGAGCGCACGCGCATGAACGCGTTCTTGAGCATCGTGCAGCAGCGGCTGCAGCCTGGCGCACCGCCGCGGCGACCACATGCGCGCGTCGGTGACACGAGCACGCTGTTCCTCGACCCAGGACGCTCGAGCAGCAACGTCGTAGATTCGTCTGGACCGGACACGCCGCCGCGCTCGACTACGCGAACGACCAAGACACGGACGCTCTCGCGGTCGCGATCTCACACTGTGCGGTACCGTAGCGGCGCGGGCATCTCGTTTGAAGGCTACTTGACAAAGAAGAGCGACGTGCTCCCGACGTGGAAAGCCACGTACTGCGTCCTCGAAGGCGACACCATGGCGTACTACGAGTCGCGCGAGGACTTTATTTCGAACACGAAGCTCATGGGTCGGATCCAGATCCAGGGCGTCGAGGACGACAACGTTGGCAAACCGAATGGCTTTCGCATCCTCACTGAAGGTCACCGAACGAACCACTTGAGTTCGCGCACGGGCTTTGAGAAGGAGCAGTGGAAGCGTGCGATCAAGGTAATCACAGGCGACGAGCGCCTTGCCATAGGGCTCTAGGACACTCTGGTGCGCCTGAGGTCGTTGCTCTGTCGACCAAGACTGACTGTGGTGCTTCTGCTCATGGCGTTAGGTTGCAATCACAAAGGCGCCCGAGTCGAGTGGCTCGCCGCCACACGTTGCGTTTGGGTCGCAGCCACTCGACGCCCCAAAGTTCTACCGCCTCCTCGGCGCGCTCCTGCAGCAGCACGTGAGCGACTTCCCGCTGCTCTTCCAGAGCATCCACCCCGACGTGATCGTGACGTCCAACTTTCCGCCGATTGTGCCGTTCTGGGGTCAGTACCGGCGCTACGATGGTGTCCTGCTCTTCATCTCGACGTTGTTAGAGACTGTCGAGGTCGAGAACTTTGACATGCTCGAGGTCATGGAGCTCGTGCGCGGCGACGCGGACTGTGTCGACGGCTTTAGCGACCCGGACGCAGTCGATACGAGCAATAGCACGAACAGCAGCAGCGATGCGCCGTCGACAGTCAATAGTGCGTCGTACGCTCTATCGCCACCGCCTGAGCGCCAGAGTGCGCAGTCCCAGCCACCGAGTACGTCAACCCCGACGCCGGCGTGGGCGAAGCGGCTCGTTGTGACTGGCAAAGAGACGTTCCACTTGCTCAACCATGACGGCCGCCGCATCACGCAGCTCTTTGTGCACGAACTCTGGCTCGACCACAAAGACCGCCTCGTGCGCTGGCACATGAACGGCGACGCCGTTGCGCTCTCCGTCGCATTTGACGACGCGACGCGTGGTGAGAACATCCGACTCGTGCTCCCGGGCGAAGCCTCGGCGATCGCGCATGCGATTCCGCCAGGGATGTTCTACGTCCAGATCACGCGCGCGCTGCAGCTCCACCCTGTCGAGCAGAGCGGTGGCAATAGTGGCAATGGCGCCTCGACCAGTCATGCAAATGGCCATACAGCGCACAAGAGCAGCAGTGGTAAGAAGACGTACCCAGTGTACGTGCGCTGCATCTTGGAGGAAGGGACGCACCAGGAGCGCACGCTCGATGGCTTGGACCTCCAACGCGGCATTGCCTCGGACGAGCTCGCCAAGTCTAAGCCCGTTGCACTCGCAGATAAGCGCCGACCGTCGACGAGTACGCGCTTGTTCCGCGGCTTCAAGCGCGCGACTGGGATCTCTGGCGAGCGGAGCTTTGCGCCGTTTGGCGATCCGAGCGGCTGCGTGACGCACATTTGCAAAGCGACGCGCGAAGTGGACGCGAGTGGTGACAGTGCGCTCGGGACGCTCCATCCGCAGTGGGCGAGCAACCTCCGGCTCGAGTTCCCTGGCTGTGCGCGTGGCTTTACGTACTTTCTCAAGCTCGAGGTCTTCCAGAGCCGCTTCATGCTCCCAGACGAGATCATCGGCGTCTGCAAGATCAACCTCACGCCGCACCTCTCGCTCTTCAATGGCTCAGCGGATGCGAAAGCGAATGGCGCATTGCCGCGGTGGCACAACCTCTGCGACCAGTACAACGACTGCAAAGAGTCGTGGGCACCGCCGACGGTCTTTCGCGGCCGCATCCAAGTCGGCGTGATCTTTGCGCCGACGATCGCCACCGCCGAGAGCTTGAACGACCCGAAGATTCAGGGCAAGCGTCAGAGTCTCCACTCGCTCGATGCGCTCGGCAAGCCCGAGCGCCGGCGGTTCAACAGCGACGAGACGCTCGTGCAGAGTCTCTCAGCGAGCTCGCTCCGTGAGTTCATTCGCTCGGATCGCCACGAAGCGCGCGGTCGGTTGGACGTGGGCGGCGGCGAGTCTGGTCGGTTCGTCGTGCGGTCACCTGCAAAGAAGAGTGGTCGGAGCGCGTCGTTGCGTCGCGCGAGCTACGACGATGGGAACGCGCAGGAGAGCGAGATAGAGAGCCAGCTCCGGCGCCTCGCGCGCGACAACCACGTCTTCCCAGGCAAGAAGACCGTCTTTGACGTCCCAAAGAAGTACGAGCTCATCAAAGTCGTCGGGTCCGGGACGTACGGCGAAGTGATCGCTGCGAGCGACGTCGAGTCCGGCACGACCGTGGCGATCAAGAAGATCTCGAACGCGTTCGCAGATCTGCCGGACACGAAGCGGCTCTTGCGCGAACTCTGTCTCTTGCGGCAGCTCGCGCACCCAAACTTGATCCGACTGTACGACGTCTTGCGTCCCGAGCGTCTCGCGTACCTCGAAGACATCTACTTGGTGACAGACTTGATGGAGACCGATCTCCACCGCGTCGTCCACTCGACGCAGACGCTCACAGACGAGCACGTGGCGCACTTTATGCGGCAGATCCTCCGCGCCTTGGCGTACTTGCACTCGGCGAACATCCTCCACCGCGACCTCAAGCCGTCAAACATCCTCGTCACGAGCACGTGCGAGCTCAAAGTGTGCGACCTCGGCTTGGCGCGGTACGTCGACTATGCGCAGGCGACTGCGACGCGCGGATCCTCCGAAGCGTTTGTCGAGCTAACCGAGTACGTCGTCACACGGTGGTACCGCGCACCAGAGATCTTGCTCGACGGCTGCCGGTATGACAAACCGTCCGATCTCTGGTCCGCCGGCTGCATCTTGGCCGAGCTCCTTGGCCGCAAACCGCTCTTCCCTGGCTCGAGCACGACAAACCAGCTGAGCAAGATCTTCAATGTGCTTGGGACGCCAGACAGTGCGTACACGGCGCGCGTACACAAAGACGCGGCGCAGCGATGGCTCCAGCGCCAGCGCCGGCGTCCCAAGATCCCGTTCACGGAGCTGTACCCGAACGCAAACCTCCAAGCGATCGACTTGCTCGAGAAGCTCTTGGTGTACGACCCGAAGACGCGCATTACCGCCGCACAGGCGCTGCGCCATCCGTACTTGATGGAAGCGTTCCGGTCGGTCGTTGTCGCGGACGGCGCGTCGATCAGTGAGAGTGCGATGCGGTACGACGCCGCAGAAGAGGCCGAAGACACGTTCTGCGGCACGATCGACGACTCGCACGAGCGCGTGGCCGAGAGCAAGAGCGCGATGCAAGAGGCCGTGTTTGAGCAAGTGTGCCACTTCAATCCAGATGCGATCGCGTACGAGCGTTTGGTGAAGCAGTACGACCAGGAGTTCTGCATCGACCCTGCGACTGGCAAGCTCGTGCCGATTACGCACAAGTCGTAAAGAGGAAGATGTAGTGGAGGTGCTGTGGGAGCAGGATGGTCTCGTCACCATCGTCATCATCATACAACGCTTTAACCGCGTGGACTTCTGGCACGTCGAGCTATATAATTTGGGTGTTGAGTGCTGAGTGTTGGAGCGAAGTGCATGTTGCCAAGTTTCCTTGGACATGAACGACATGGACGCGACGACGATCCAAGTGCTGTCAGACATGCAGGAGAAGCTTGAAGTGCGCAAAGTGCGCTTTGCGATCGCGAACGCCAAGGGCAAGATCCACGATGTGATTGCGAGCACGAATCTGAAACAGC
>JAASFN010000935.1:0-11903 GCA_023333795.1 Globisporangium rhizosaccharum | reverse complement strand
CGTCCATTGTGGTTGTCATTTGCCCATTTCACGAGTGTCATCGCACTTGCGTTGCTCGTCCAGTTATGACACCAAGTCACATGTCTGCATGTGCTACTGCTCGCACTCTCACATGCGTGATTGATTGACGCGAGATCGTGAACTCAATGCTCGATGATGCGAAACATGTCTGTGAGAGCTTCAAGTATGAGCTTCTAAATTAGAAATATATATTATATATATTTCTGCCTGTGTTTATCAGTTTGTTGATGATGTGGACCACAAATGAATATGAAGCCAATAATAGCAGTGACGTTTAATCTCCAACAACATTGGCAAAACGAGGTTGGACATCTCGGAGCCACTCGCGTGCAAACAATCGAACCTCACACTTGTTGAGCGCGCTCTAATAGGAGTGGGTGAGAAATTCCCCTCTCTCGACAGCTCGACACAACAAACAGCAGCAAGCAAGCGAGCGAGCAGAGAGCGAGCAGAGCAACGGAGCCCCTCGCGCACGCACACACACACACACACACGCGGCGCCAGCGAGCGACACGTACACTGCGCGCGATCGCCGCCGACCGCGCGCCAACCACCACCTGCGAGAGAGCCTCCTCCGTGGCGGCACCGCTTGCCTCCTTCAGCTCCCCTCCCTTCCAACGCGCACTACCAAGCGAGCGGTACGTTTGGTTTGATGGATTGATTGATTGTCGGATGTGCGTGCATGCGTCTGTGCGAAAAGATCCGTTCGTCGTCGCTCGATCAAAGGGGACACACGACAGACAGACATCCAAACGTGTACTAGAGTGTTAGCGCGAGCTGTCAGCTTTGCTCGCGAACCAACGAGCGCGGCGAGACGTTTCGATCGCAGCGTCGCGCTCACTCGCGCGCTCTATGCAAGCACCAGTGTGTCTGTGTATGAGTCGCACGATTATTGACAACTGCAGTGTCGCTGACTCTCTCTGTCTCTCTGTCTGTCTGGTGGTGCTGCTACTGCTGACTACTCGTGGTGGATCGCAGTCGCCAGCGACGAACGCACTCGAGTGTGACGACTGACGGCCGGACTGCTACAGCGTGACTGAGAGAGCTCGTGCCGCACGCCGCCGCCGCCGCCTCGACCCGTGCTCCTATCTGCAAGTCTATGCGCTTGCATGAGCGCAAACATGCCGCACCAGTACGACGACGATGCGAGCGGTCTCGGCGAAGACGACATCCAAGTGACGTCGCCGACGTCGTACGCGCTGCGCGAGTCGATCCGGCGCTCGTCGTCCTCGAGCTTTGAGCTCAACGCTGCGCCGCCAGCACCACTTTCTGCGCGCGCAACGAGCAGCACGGACCGACAACCGTCGCGCATGTCGCGCAGCAGCTTCTTCAATCGCGCGCCACCGCCACCGCCACCGCAGTACCCGCCAGCAATCGGCGGCGCCCCGAGCACTGGCATGGCGCGGATCTCGTCAAACCCGAGTCTTGCCGCGATGTCCCACGCGCCGCCAATCGAGTACCCGCCGCATGGGAACTCGCTCGGTCCGCTGTCGCTCGCTACGACGCCCATGGGCTCATCGTCTGCCTCGGCGTCGAACTACTACACCCAGAGCGCTGCCATTGAGCGCAGTGGCGCAGTTGCGGCAGCGACGCCAACTGGCAGTAGCTCGCGGCGCTCGAGCTCGCGCCGGAGTCTCTTTAGCCGCGAGACGTTCATGCTCAGCCGCGAGAAAGAGTCGCCAGCGACGATCCCCGAGGGCGTGCCGCTCGAGATCAAGTGCGAAGGCTTCCTCACAAAGCGCGGTCACGTGTTCACGACGTGGAAAACGCGGTACTTTGTCCTCCGCGGCGACGTCCTCGAGTACTTTGCTAGCGAAGACAAGGGCAAGAAGTACGGCAGCGTGACGGTCGCAAAGGTTGCGCCGTGGTCTGGCGAAGCGCATGGCTTTATGTTCTACACGACGAAGCAGATCCCGTACTACGTCTACGCCGCGTCCGAGGCTGAGCGGTCAAAGTGGCTCCGTGCACTCAAGGACTTTGTCGTGGAGCCAGAGGAGGTGAGCTGTGAAGGGTACCTCACGCGCCGCGGCCACCTCGTGCCGAGCCAGCGCATGGCGTACTACGTCCTCAACGGTCCGTCGCTGCGCCACTACGCAGACCAGAGCGCGTACCGCGACAACCAGTCAGCGATCGCCGAAGTCGAAGTGCGGTCAATCGCGCCGTGGGACGGCGAACCGAACGGCCTCATGTTCCAGACGTCGACTGGCAACGTCTTCTACGCGAGCACTGACACGCTCGGGGAGCAGCAAAAGTGGCTCCAGACCGTCAAGCGCTCGAACGCCACGGCGCCCGAGCCGGTCTCGTGTGCTGGGTACCTCACAAAGCAAGGGCACAAGCGCAAGAGCTGGAAGAAGCGATACTTCATCCTCCGCGGCAACTTGGTCGCGTACTACCCAGACTACGACATTGCAAACAGCGCGAAAGGCAAACCACTCGCGGAAGTGACGGTCGAAGACGTCCAGAAGTGGGACGGCGAGCCGTTTGGCTTCATGTTCATGACGAGTGAGCAAGTGCCGTACTATGTGTACGCCGACAATGACCGCGAGCGCAACAAGTGGATGAACGCGCTGCGGAAGCTCACTGCAGTGGCTGCCGACGAGCCGACGCTCGAGAAGAAGCGCTGTCCAAACTGCCACGCAGTGCTCACAGGCTCGCGCTTCTGCGGCGCGTGTGGCCACAACCTCCGGGGCACGACCGTCGGGAGCGACCGCACCGTCGGGAGCAGCAAGACGAACGCAACCGGTCGTGCGTCTCTCGGCGACGGCATGGACGACCCCGAGATGGAGAACGACGATGCGTTTGATGAGCTCGAAGCGCTGTCGGAAGGCGCGCGAACGCTGTTGCTCGCAGTGATGCAGACGCCAGAAGGTGTCGACATTGGCGGCAGCGACAGCACGTTCCCATCGCGCGTCGTGGTCTCCAAGCCAAAGCACGAGACGCTTAGTCAAGCGGCGATGCGTCTCGACACGAACAACAAACCGCAGCAGCAGCAGGACAACGACAATGACGACGACGACACTGACGCGTTTGAGACGGACGAGCGGCAGCCAGCGATCTCGCCAATCGCTACTGCGCCAGTGTCGCCGGCAGCGCCGCGTCCAACACTCCAGCCGCTCCAAGCGTCGACATTCACTGTCGGCAGTGACGACGACGATGACGAGGATGGTGAGGACGACGACGTGCCGCCAGCACGCATGCCGTCGCCACCAACGCCGCCAGCGTCGCGGACAAAGAACAAGCAGCTCGATGCGCCAAAGCGTCTGGAGCCAGCAGCTGCTCCTGGTGCACCGAGTCGTCCGACGCTCACGCCGAACTTTGCGATCGTCGAAGACGGCGAGACGAAAGACTCGAGCTTCACGTCGTTTGGCGGCGACTCGGACGACGAGTCGAAAGCCGCCGAACCGCAGCCTGTGCCAGTGCCGGCGCGAAAGTCGAGTCGCTCGTCGGGTGTCCACATGGCGACCATGGGGCGCCGCAAGACGCTTGGAATGCTCGCAGCCGAGTCGAGCAGCGACGACGACGAGACAGCAACGAAGCTCCCGACAAAGCCGCCGACGATGGCGTACGCCAAGGGCGAAGAAGAGGACGAGTCAAAGCACAACGACGACCATGACCACGACGACGGCCGTGGCCGCAAGAGCTCGGTCGACTCGCTCGAGCTCGACACGCGCGGCATTGCGCTCTTGGAAGAGCCGCCGCAAGCGAAACGACCGGACCCGCGGCCATCCGTGCGCATGAGCGAGCGCGGGTCGCCGAAAGATCTGTACCACGTCATGGAGCGCGAGCTCGACTTCACGCCGCAGTTTGTTCCGTCGGCCGATGCGCCCGTGCGCTGCCGCTTCTACAGCTCCATGGCGTACGCGAGTGCGAAGAAAGTGCTGCTGTTCATCTCCGACTCGGGGCCACTTGGGCTCTGGCGCCAAGACGCAGACGCAGATGCAACAGCGACGCCAGCAGTTGACCACAAGTGGTCGATGGTGCGGTACTTTAGCCGCGCGCAGGACGACGGCTACGGCATCATTGTGTGCAATCCGTTTGCCAACTCGGTCGTGGTATACGAAGCCGGGGGCTTTGAGCGCGTCGTGCCGATCCCGAACTCGTCGACGCCGAAAGAGCACGTGCTGTTTGTTTGGGACCAGTTCGTGACCAAGTGCAAGGGCCAAGTGTCGATCATGGCGTTTGCGCGCGGCGGTGCGCTCGTGAAGTCGATCTTGGAGACGTACGAGACGAGCGCACGCGAGAAGATCCACCGCATTGCGTTCATTGAGTCCAAGCACTTGATCGACCCGACCGAGAGCTACGGCATTCGCGAGCTCCTTGGGAGTCGCTCGATCAACTGGGAGGCGTCGTACGAACCACTTGGCGGTCAAATCGTCGACTCGCAAGCGCGCGTCGGCTGTGTCTGTCTCTCGATCGGGTACATGCCTGGCGCTCGCGTCGAGTCGGACAATGACCCAAAGACGCTCGAGAAGTCGGAGGACCCAGCGTTTGCGTTTGTGAGTGCGAACCCAGAGCAGTCTGGCATGACCGCCGTTGTGCGCCACGTGCGCGCGGAGCTCCGGAAAGCGCGGAAGAACGGCAAGACGATCGCTGGGAACGGCGCAGCAGGCGGTGCGACCGCGCGCCAGCGGCGGCACTCGAACATTGTGATCCTCGGCGAGACGGATGCGAACGAGTCGAGCGACCTGTCGACTGGCGACAGCGACGACAAACCAGCAGCAGCAGCAACGCCTGCGACTGCCGCTGCAGACGACCGCACAAAGCCGAGCTACTACCTCCCGCGTCCGATCCCAAAGCAAGCGCGGAGCTCGTCGCCAGGCGGCAACAGCAGCGCTAGCTCTGCGTCGAGCCGTGAGTCGGACCGGAGTCGCCACGCAGTCTCTGACAAGGACTTTGAGCTGATGAAAGTCGTTGGGCAGGGCGGCTTTGGCAAAGTCTTTCTGTGCCGCAAGACCACGCCGCCGCACAAAGACGAGTGCTACGCGATGAAAGTCCTGAAGAAGCAGCACGTTGTGACGTCTGGTCTTGTGAACACGACCATGGCAGAGCGCAAGATCCTCACGGAGATCTCGCATCCGTTCATTGTGAAGCTCCACTACGCGTTCCAGAGCCAGAGCAAGCTGTACTTGGTCATGGACTACCTCAGTGGCGGCTCGCTGGCGTACCACATCCGGCGCCGGCGCAAGTTCCCAGAGGACTGGGCGCGGTTCTACGCCGCCGAAGTCGGCGCCGCGATCGCCCATCTCCACAGTGTGAACATCATCTACCGCGACGCAAAGCTCGAGAACGTGCTCATGGACCACGAAGGGCACGTCCGGATCACAGACTTTGGGTTGTCGAAGATTGGCGTGTCGGACCTCAAAGGCGCGACGACGTTCTGCGGCACAGCGGCGTACATTGCGCCGGAGCTGCTCAAGGGCAATGCGTACGGCAAAGCCGCGGACTGGTGGTCATTTGGGATCTTGCTGTACGAGATGATTGGCGGCAAGCCGCCGTACTACCACCCGAACCGCGACATCATGTTCCAGACGATCCTCAAGCGCGAGTGGGTCACGTTCTCGCCCAACTTCTCGGACAGCGCCATCTCGCTCATCCGTGGAGTACGTCATTGTGGTTTTGTGGTTTTGTATGTTGTACGCTGTGGTTTTTCATACTCACACCGTCTACTTTGTGTCTGTAGCTGCTCACGCGCGACCCGATGCAGCGTCTCGGAAGTGGACCAACGGGCGCGGACGAAGTGCTGAACCACCCGTTCTTTGACGCAATCAACTGGCGAGATCTGTTGGAGAAGAAGGTCGCGCCGCCGTTCAACCCAGGTGTTGGCCGTCTTGACACGAACTACGCGCCGCGTCATAACAACGAAATCACGGCGCGCGACCGTGAAGCGAGCATGATGATGCCAGCAGGTGGCGGCGGCGGCGTGAACGAGTTTGACGGCTTTAGCTTTGTCGGTCGGCCGTCGTCGCTCTCGGGCGTGTAAGAGAGTGAGAGCATGTGTGTGTCTGGAGCTAGGAGCAGACGTTGCCATTACATGGACAGACAGACGATGGAGAGAGCGCGAGACTGAATGAATGAATGAACGAGATGATGTGAGCAACTGCCTGTGCGTGTGTGTGGGTCGGTGCGCTGACGATAGGAGGCACTGGTGGCGTGACGTCCCACCACCGCCGTCCTAGGACGTTGTCTATCTGAACTGGATGTCTACGCTCATGTACATGACGTCGTGAAGCACGTGATGGAGCAGTCGTAGTAGACGTGCGAGCGCAAGACGCCGGAACCGTCGCAGTCGCGCCACGCTTCGAACGGACCTGTGCAGACGTGCGACGTCACGTCGGCTTCGTAGCCTGCGGCGCACGTCAAGCCCTTGCCGTTCTGCTGAACCGCGATGTTCGAGTTACCACACGCCGACTCGGACGAGCACGGCCCCGAGCACGTCGCAGTGTACGTCCGCTCAGCGTACTGACACGCACGCGTGCGGATCTGCCACAGTGCGCGCGTCGAGAGCTCGAGGATCTGGTTCGGTGTGACGACGTGGAAGCCGACGTAGACGTCGATGACCGAGTTGAAGAACGCCGACGACGTCGCGGCGAGCTCGAGCGTGTCGCCTGGACGGAGCACGACTGCGCGTGCACTTGCATCGGTCCATGCGACACCAGCGTTTTGGACGCGGAGCTTGGCGCTGTTTGCATGCACGGAGCAGCACCCCGAGCAGCTCGTGTACGTGAACGGGTCCAGGTCGCCGTACAGTGCATCTGTGCGACCTGAGCCTGAAAAACACGGTGGTGCACCGACGAGCTTCGCGATGACTGGGACGTCAAAGCCAGTCACAGCGACTGCAGTCGTGTACATACTTGCGAGGTTCGGTGCGAGCGTCTGCGGGATCACAATCGGTGCGATCGGTCGAATGAGCGGCGCGCCATCACTGACAGTCGCGCCATTCGCGTTCGCGACGTGGTAGCTCGCGCCTGCGACGGCGTAGACGAGGTTCCGATCGATCGTTGTCTGGTACGCGCCGACACTCATGATCGCAGCTGCATGGGTGACGCGCTGGCCGACGTGGTGCACTTGGTTGAACGAGATGTTCGTCTCACGCGCGAAGAGCAGATGCGCGAGCACCGGCTCGCGATGCGCATTGCGCTGGACACCTTGCCGCGCGAGCACTGCAATGGCGTTCGCGCCGACAAACGAAACGTTGTTGTGCACGAGCTGGACGCGGTCGCTCTCACCAGAGACTACGAGCGCGTTGCCGCCGATCTTCTCGAACGTGCAGTGCTCAATCGCGACGTCCTCGACGGTCTCGAGGAAGACCGCAGCGATGCGTGCCATTGGCCAGGACGAGCCAGGGACGCGCTCATCTGGACGAGCGTGCATGTGTAGGAGGTAGCGAGAGAGTGTGAGCAAGAGACCAACGAGCCCAACGCATCAACAGACCCAGCAGCATTACGACTACGTACACACGTCTGTATGTCGTAGCTCGGTGCCGGAGAAGACGAGATGGCGGAATCGAAGGTGCGCTGTCGTCGTCTTTGAGTCTGTCTCAATGAGCGACGACGACGCATGCGCTGCCTCGGTGTACGTGTTCTCGCGCGAGCCGCTCACGCGCACGAGCTGATGCAGCACTGGGATCTCGAGCGTCTTGCGAGCGAGCGTCGCGACTGTCATAGTCGCGACGTCAAGTGGGATGAGGAACAGCATCTTGGTCGCTGGATCAAAGAACCACTCGCCTGGCGCATCGAGCTCTTCGAGCACGTTCTCGATGCGGAACGACGCTGCGTTGTTCACGCTCGAGGTCGAGACTGGGATGTCCGGTGGACCGTCAGCGAACACATCAGACGAGAGCTCCGAGCCGCCAGCGCCGAGCACCACTTGACCCTTTGCAGCATCGAGCGAGCGCACAGAGTAGAACAAGTTCGCAGACGCGTCTGATCGGTCCGGTCGGAGCTCGAGCACCATCGCTTGGACATTCGTCCACTGACTCGCCTGTGGTGCAAACACTTTCGGATCGAACGTGACTGTCTTCGACGCACGACGGACGCTCGTCGCAGTAGCGAACGAGCAGTTGAGCGCTTGGGGCTCGAGTGGCGACATTGGGACGCTGCAGTCTGGGAACCCTGCGCGCGGGTGCTGCACATCGTCGACATACAGTGTTGTGAACGAGAACGGCGTGTCGGGCGACACTGGCGCTGGGAGGAACGGCGTGAGGTCCGCGCGAAAGACTGCGAGGCGCTGCGACGGCTGTCCACTCGTCGCAGTGGTCGTGAGCGTGCGCACGAGCGTCCACGTTGTGATCGCACCGGATGGAATGAGCACTGAGCCAGAGAGCGTCACGCGCTCGCAGCCGCGGCACGAGCGTGAGCAGATCTCGACGCAGTCGTCCTCCTTTGCGAGGTCTTTGCCAAAGAGGTGCGTGAACTTGCGGTAGAACGTCTCCGAGTAGACCCTGCGCGCCACGTGCGCTGCGCACGCTGCCATACACCCAGTCACGCACGGTGCGAGGAGCGGGTCGCCGTAGCACGTGTGTCCGACGTTGTGCTTGTCGACGCACACGCTGCTGATGTCCATGTCCTTGATCAGTGGCGGTGTGACTGGAGCCGTGAGCAGCGCGTTCGCAGTCTTGTTGATGCCCATCTGTGCAAACGGATCGACGGGTCCAGTCCACACTGCCGGGTCGCCAACGCCATTCCAGAGCAGCCGCGGTGCGCTCGCGACCAAGTTGGCTTTGTACGGGAACGCGAGCACAGATGTCGCTGCCGCTTCGGCTGTGGCGTCGCAGTACGCTTGGTACGTCACTGGCGCTTGCGCGGACAGTCCAGAGTCCTCTGGTCCAAACTCGAGCGTCTCTGTGAGTGCGTACCGCCCTGCGCGTAAGAAGACATTGATCGGACGCGCAGCGTTCGCACGCACGAGCTGCTGCGCGGCGACCTCTTGCTTTGCACGCGCGAGTGTCTGGAACGGACGCTCCAAGCTCCCGTCATTCGTGTCGTCGCGTCCACTCGGTGCGACGTACAGGTTCACAGGCGGGACGACAGCGCTACTCGCGACAGTGCTCAGCACTAGGACAAGCAGAACGTACAGTGTCGCGAGCAGGGACACAGAGCAAACTAGTCGAGCGCGACGACGATGGCGATAGGACGATGAGGAGGACGTGTTCATGGCCAGGAAGAGTGGCTAATGTGTGTGTATTTGTATGAGCATGAGGGCGTGTGGCTCTGCTTGAAACGGCAGTGAGGCGACCTACTGACTGACGGACGTCCGTCTCCACTACTTGCAAGCTACGAGACCTGATGAATGGCTCAGTTGTCGGCGTCGGTCTTCGCGAGCGCGAGGATCGTGAAGCGCACTTCGCCTTCATCACGCGCCATGAACGCTTGGATCACGCGACACGCGTCCTAGCGACGACAACAACAGCAGTTTGTCCGTCAGCCAGGTGACGTTGTCCACCGCAAGAGAAGACACAAGAGCGGGAGCGTACGTACTTGGAGCAGCGTCTCGGGTGTCGACGGTCCGTGGTTGATCGGGAACTTCTTGCGTCCGTCGAGCTCGTATAAGTGCCCATTGACGTGGCTAGCGTCATTCACACAGAGACGTGTGAGTGAGAGAGTGAGAGAGAGAGAGCGCTGTGGCGTTCGCACCTGAAGCAGACGAAGTGCGTGTTGATCGGGTCGTCGACGCTCTCGAGTTGCTGCGTCCAGTGCCAACAAGAGAGAGACGAAAGAGAGACGGGAGTGAGAGGCGTTAGGTCACGAAGCAAGCAGCAGATGCAGCAGTGAAGCACACGGAGCAGCAGCCAAACGTACGTCCGACTGTCCAGCATCTGCTGCGCTGCTGTGCGTGACTTCGAGCTATAGACAAGCGCAAGAGCAAGAGCGTAAGACAATTACTGTCTCCCTCATGTAGACACTTTCACAAAGTCAACAGAGAGCGAGAGAGAGCGAACGCACTTCGTTGTCGTGCTCGAGGTAGTCGGCGATCTCCTTCGGCGACTTGCTCTGCGTGTTGCGGAAGAGCTTGGCTAAGTAGCTCTCTGGGTCTATTCGCCAGCAGTAGCAACAGTGCATGTGGGTCAGCTCACGAGCGTTCATCGGTCCCATCTGAGAGTCGTAGAGTCCTAGTGCACGTGTCGTGATGACGTACCGAGCGTGACGTGCTGGCGCATGTTGCCGATCGCGTGCAAGAGCCCGACCGTGCCGCAGGCGTTGCCGACTGTCTGGTGCATGTAGTACACTTGGTCCGACACGACTTGGCCGTCGCGCTCGATCTGCTCTTGCTCTTGCTTGGCAAACGCCTCAGTCTATTGCGACAGCAAGCGAGTGTCCTCTGTGAGCGACTCATCTCATCCAGTGCACAAGCAGCTGTAGAGATACAAAGACTCACGCACGTGTGCTTTGATCGGAAAGAGCATGAGCACGGCGTGCACAGGCTTGGGCACCATCTCGAGCGCCCAGTCCTCCGTACTGAGCACGTCGCAGAAGCTGAACTCGGATGTGGGGAAGCCGAGCTGCTGCACGTACTGGTTCATCACCGCAGGGTTCGACTCGAGCGGGAACCAGCGCTTGCCTGCGCCACTGTCGCTGTCGGCGTCGCTCATCGTAAGGCTCTATCGATCGGGTGCCACGCAGTCGGCTGCTGCTTTGCTCAGTCGGTCGTCGTCGTCGTCGTCGTCGTCCTTGAGCTCTTGGATCGAAAATGGCAAAGCAATCAAGACGAGCTTTGCTTTTCAACCCAACTTGAGTGTCATAGTGACAAAAACAAGGTTTCTCTGAGAATCCACTTAACTAGCGTTTTGTCCCTTATGAACGGGTCCTTGAAGCCTAAAATCATGTTTAATCCATTTATTTAGGACTCTTACTTGACCCGAATAGCGTAGTCAACACGAATCAAGGACAGTCGGAACTGCTTGAAAGCTGTAGCCAGCTTGACAGCAGCAGCAGTCGCGACGTTAGGCTAGTGCTATGATGCTCGACATCCTTCACGTACGATAAGAGCAAGCAAACGAGTGCGTGGGTGGTATACATGTATGAGGATATGTGTGTAGAATAATGATCATCAGCGCACATCGCGTCCTCATGTGCGACTGCGCTGCTGCTGCTGCTACTGTACCGCTACTAGTTGGTACCTACTACGCTCTACGACTGCAAAACCGCAGACTCGCGACGACGAGCGCGCGTCTGTCAACTCAATCGACTGGCGGCTCAAGCTCATGCTCACGCAGACTTGCCAGCTTGTGCATTCAGCGCGCTCGAGCCAGAGAGGAAGCTACTCGGCGGTGGCAACGACGACAGACCACTCGATGCGCTGCTCGCGCGAAAGCTATCGAGCTTGCCGGGTTGTGTGAGGAAGCTAATCGGCGGTAGTCGACCAGTCGGAGTGCCAACGCCAGCTGCGCCAGGCGATGCGTACCCACTGCTGCTGCTGTCGTGATGCACGCGCGAGTGGTGCTGCAAGTGGTACGGATTCAGGTACATCCCATCGCTCTGCAGCTCGTACGACCGGTCCGTGTCCATCGGCGATGCTGGCGTTGATGTCGCGTCGCTCGAGATGTCGGACGCGTTCGAAGAGACCGACGTGCGGGCGCCGTACTTGCGCTGTGTGACGAGCAGACCCATGTTTCCGAGCTTAGCGCGGCGCGCGACGCTGACCATGCGGTGCTTCCGATCGCTCTTGCGCTGGTGCTCGTTCTGGCGCACGCGGTGAAAGTGACAGAGCGTGTGGAGCTGTCCATTGCGCTTTGTCGCGCGCGGGTTCGCGCACTTGCCAGACTTGTACTTGCAGTGCTGCGAGGCGCCGCGCGGCGACGCGAGTGCACCAGCGGCGCACGCTGCGCTGTACTGCGTCAGCATCTCTTTGCTGCCGCCGACGTCCTTGTAGACGCTGCTGCCGCG
>JAASFN010000934.1:0-11904 GCA_023333795.1 Globisporangium rhizosaccharum | reverse complement strand
CACCACCACCACAATAGTTCACAACCACACACGCCGATCAGTCAGTCAGTCAGTCCATCGTCCAGTGCCATGGCTCACACTCTCTCCTTCTTTCTTCTCCATCCTTCACTCCACTCCACACGTAGCCAGAACAGACGCAATCCATTCACCACCTCTGTCTCTCATGTGTGTGATTGTGGTTCAAATTGATGTGGTCACATCAATTTGATGTGGTGAAGTATACATATATACATATTTGTGGTCAAAGTATACGTATAATATTGTGTGTCACGACTGTGCCGCGCATTATTACACTGCACTATTCGCTTTATTCGATATATAGACTCCTCATTTTGAATAATCACGAGTATTAGCTCTCATGTGTGTGGTTGTGGTTCCTGGTGGTCATGGCAGTCGTGCTTGCTCGCTATGCTGCTGTGTGTGTGTGGCTGTCTTGAGCAGCAGCGGAAGGCATGCGTTGTTGATGGATACTGCATGCCTGGCGACTGCATGCCTGACGACCTAGCGTGTCGCGCGGGACTTATAACAACCATGTGATGTCTCTCTAATACACCTCGACTAAGGGACTAAGGGCTGCAGATGAAGACTGGCGAGCACGAGTAAGCACTCGAGAGTGCGTGAGATCGAGCGAGGGCGGACGACGATGTGCGCTTAGTTGATGCAAGAGCACACATGCCAAGTCGTCAAGCACCAAGCGCTGCCGATGATGAGGAGCAGTCTAATTGACGACTTCTTGTCATCATCATCCCAACAAACAGCAACTCCACTTGCTTTGACAAGTCAAGTCATCGTCAGCACTATCACTTTGAAGATCTCTTACATCGCTCGCGCCTTCTGGACGAAGGGGAAAGCGACACCGAGGCGCGCTTGGACTCTTGGCAACCACGCACATTGAGCAGTAGGCTGACTTCAATCGATCGATCGCTTATCCTCTGGCTTCGAAACGGGTGGCACAGACCTGACCAGGTATGCACCCACTGGCCAGGCTGCATGGCGCTTCATCGTGCCATTCGCCAAACTGCTGTCAAGTGCTCAAGCATCCCTCTGCTCCACATCAGTCAGCCTGTAGAGGCAACTGTCGACACAGCTATGTCAGCTCCGACGCCGCCTGCTTCCGTCCAAGTGCTCACGAACAGCACGCTCTTTGCCAACATCACGGACTACATCGACGGTGTGTCGAACTTCGTACTGCAGTTCAAAGCGACTGCGAGCAAGTTGCAGAACATACGATCTTCGACCTACCGTGACTACGATCGACTGTGGCAAATGGCAGTGCTCTGTCGTAACAAACGCGTGCTCGCTGCGCTCAAGAGACTCGCCAAGACGCTGCGATACAAGAGCAGTCCGCACGTCCAGTTCAATGGGACCGTCAACTTTGCTCTAGCAGTCGACGAGACCGACGTTAGCTTCCTCGATTGGCTCGACGACACCTTCAGCGATCCAGCGCAACGGCAGATTGAAGCGATCACATTTAAGCTTCTCGCTTTGCGTCGCGACAAGGACCTCGTAGTCGTGCAGTGGCTCCACAGTCGCGGCTACGAGATCCCAGCGAGCATGATGGACGCTGCTCCAGACACTGACAACCTCCCGCTCGTGCGCTTTCTCCACGAACATGGTTCAAACGGGTGCACGACGAAAGCGATGGACAACGCGGCGCGAATCGGTCGTCTTGACATCGTCCAGTTCCTCCACGAGAACCGCAGCGACGGGTGCACGCAAGCAGCGCAAAGTAATGCGCTCCAGTACGGACACCTCGACGTCTTTATGTACTTGCGCAAGCACCGCAGCGAAGGCTACGTAGACTATGCAGTGACTGAAGCGGCGACGCGCGGTCACCTCAACTGCATCCAGTACGCACACGAACACAACTTTGCCGGCTTCACGATCTGGACCATGTCCGATGCAGTTGCAGCCGGTCGCCTCAACGTTGTGCAGTACTTGCACGAGCACCGCACGGAAGGCTGTATCCTCGAGGCGCTGCTTGCAGCTGAGAAGCGTGGTCATCGTGATGTCGTCGACTTCCTGGTGCGCCACCGTCCGGTCGCAAACCCAAGTGCTGTCATGAAAGAGGCGACGCGAAGAAGACATCTGCGGCTCACTGCGAAGCTCGCGCGGCAGACGATGATGCGGTCGCCTCCAGCTCAAGTGTTTGAGCACGCTGTCGATGTCCAACATCCTCGAACAGGGTTCCTCTATTAGGAGCCGTTTCCGTAACGGTTTTTCATTTCAAGTTTGTATGCTTCGTTTGTACCCATGTCGAAGAGCTCAGCAGTTGTCGCGATTGCATGGACACCACACACTGTCACTTCTCCAAACACCAGAGAGCTTCACCGCCGCCACAGCCAGCAGCAACCGCAACAGTTCGACGCGCTACGCTATTGCCAGCAGCCATGGAAGTCAATGAACTCACAGCCACGCTCTCAGCAGTCCAAGTACCCACGAGCAGCTCGCTCGCCTCAATACAAGTGCTCACAAACAGGACACTCTTGACCAACATCACAGACTGCATCGATGGCGTGCCGCACTATGTGCTGCAGTTCAAAGAGACTGCAACCAAACTACAGACGACAAGTACGTCTGTCTACCGAGAGCACACTCGACTGTGGCAAACGGCAGTCCTCAGCCGCAACAAGCGCGTACTCACTGCGCTCGAGACACTCGCGAAGACGCAGCGCCATCGACGCGGATTCTACACTCGGTTCGTTGGCATCGTGAACTTTGCAGTGCTGCACAACAAGCTCAACAACGGCGTCGACTTTCTCGATTGGCTATTTGAGACGTTCACTGACGAGCCGCAGCGACGCGTGGATCCTGCTGCGATCGAACGACTCGTGGGATGCAGTGGCAAAGACATCGCACTGCTCGTGTGGCTCAAACGCCATGGCTATCCGCTCCCAACAACCATGATGGACACTGCTGCTGGAAGCGGAGACCTCACGCTCGCGCGCTCGCTGCACACGCAAGGGATCCTAGCCTGTTCGACGAAGGCAATGGACAGTGCTGCAGCGGCTGGGCACCTCAACGTCGTGCAGTTCCTGCATGAGAACCGCACAGAAGGATGTACGCGCGAAGCACAAGCAAGTGCGCTCCGGAACGGCCACCTCATTGTCCTCAAGTACTTGCGCGCGCACCGCAGCGAGGGATACGCTTGGTGACGCAAGCTGCAACAAACGGTCGGCTCCAGTGCATCCAGTACGCACACGCGCATGGCTTTGAAGGCTTTACAGTCTGGACCATGTCCGACGCTGTCGTGGCAGGGTACCTCGATGTTGTCAAGTTCTTGCACGCGAATCGCAGTGAAGGCTGTACGCTCGAGTCAGTGATCGAAGCTGCAAAGCGCGGCCACGACCGAGTCGTCGACTTCTTGTGTCGCAGTCGACCAGCGGCGAACGCTGCAGCGGCGTTCAAGCAAGCGACGCATCGTGGCGATGCTCGGATCGTTGACAAGCTCACGCGGCGAATGAGCGCGTCGTCTGAACGCCAGTACGAGTATGCTGTCGGCGTCTGGCGTCCTCGGAACGGCTAACGACCAGATGCTGTGCTGCTCAACGCTCTAGTGGATCCTAGAACAGGAGAGTCCTGGGTCGTACAGTCTCACATCTCCAACAACACAGACGATCTCAACGCATACGTCTTGTTGTTCCGAGTCATTGACTGACTCTCTCCAGTCGCTCTCGCTCTCTCTTTGGTCTCGCCAGAGTCACTTGCGCAGCAGGTCTTTCATGAGGTTGTTCTCAATGAACTGATGACTCGCATCCAGCCGCGCGTCTGTCGTACTAATGACAAAGTCCATGAGCGCCGAGATCTTTGCATCTGGGTCGTCAACGCCGCTGGCATCAGCGAGCTCCGGCTCGATGCGGTAGTACGACTGCATCACGACTGCTTCCGTTGGCGTCTCAATCAGCGGTGTGATGTCGACCCAGCCTTTGTGGCGAAACACAAAGCCACAGAGCCCGGACGCGTCACTGCCGCTCGTGGCGCTGCGGTTCACTGGCTCAAACTGTCCAGACCACGAGATCACGATCCGCCCGTTCTCGACGTACTTGCGCATCGCCGACGTGCCCCAGAACGCCGCTTTGGTCTCTTTATGCTCCATCTCAATGCCGTACGTGCACGTGCGGATGTCTTCGGTCATGTTTGTACACTACGCAGCACCAGCGTCCGTACGTGTGTGTGAGCCACAGACGCCACAGAGCCATCTACAGTCGTACAGCCACACAGCTACAGCACGAGGACGTACGTTCTGGTAGTAGATGCGCGCCAAGCCGCCGGACTCGTCAGCGAGGAACTGCCAGACCGTAGCGCCAGTCGAGCGCATGTCGAACGGCAGCACGCGACTGTCCATGGACTCGAGGAACGCGCCGCGAGTGCGCTCGTCTTTGCGCAACTTGGTGTCGCGGAACGGCGTTGCGAGCTGCTCCGAGAGTCCAAAGCGTCTCGAGATGGCGTCAATATCGCTGTAGAGACCTTCGAGGTCGATCACGAGCGTGTTCACGTGTGAGATGTCGCGCTGCCGCGCGTCGCCAGTCGCGTCCGTCTGTCCTGTGATGACCATACCGTCTGGGCTCAGGCGCTACAGAGCACAGACAGGGAGTTAGCCATCGAGTCCTAGGATAGAGAGAGTGCGCGCTAGGACGCCTGCTAGGACGAATCGGTACCTGGGCAGTCGCGCGCTTGCGCAGGATCCGGTCGAGACTCCGTGCGAGCTTCACGTGCTCATCGAGCATCTCTTTGAGCTTCTGGTTCTCCTCTTCCGCGCGCTCGCGCTCCTTCTGCTGCCGCGCAGCGAGGCGTTCCCAGACAACACCGAGCGGCGACCGGTGCTGAATCACTGGACGACTCGGTGCGACCCAAGCCGACTGTGACGCAGTTGTGTCTGCTACTGCTACTGGCGCAACGGACTCGGGGCGTGGACTGTTCGTCTTGATCTGCGTCAAGCGCGTCTCGAGCTGCTGGACTTTCTGTCGCAGCTCGAGCAGCTCTTCCTTTTGGCGCCGGCGCTTCACGCGCAAGTTGACCGACTGGAGCGCGAGTGCGCGTGGGTCCTGTGACGCAGCGTCGTCGCGGCGCTTCTTCTTCTCGCGCGGCTTCGTGTCGACAGCGATGGGACAGACGTCTGTATTGTGCGCTGCCGCACGCCACGAACGACGCTGTGGCGACGTGACACTGGATGGCGACGGTGCTGGTGCTGGCACTTCCGTTTTGACTGGCGCGACTGGTACACCACCGCGCATCGCTGCGCTCACTAATGCACCAAATGGACACTCGTCGAGTGGCGCAGGCGATGGCGCATCGTTGTGTTTCATCGCGGTGGCGAGTGTCGCTGAAGCAGCAGTCGTGGCTGGCGAGGCAAGTGGCGCAGGATCGAGCATTGCAAGTAGCTCAGACGCAGCAGCTGCATTTGTGTGAGCGTCATTTGTGATCACGTCGCTATTGCTGGCGATGGTGTTTCCACTCGTAGTGATGTCTGCGCTCACGTAGAGCTCGCCGAGGCCACCGCCGACGTCGTCGAGGTCCCACTCGTCGATGAACGCGAGCGCAGCGTCGAGCGCTGCGAGGTCTTCGCCGACGTACTCCTTAATTGTCATGCTTGATTAGGGTGCGCGTGACGGCTCGGCTTTGCAGATCGACTTCTCCACACGAGAAACTGAGTTTCTCGCTTGGGAGATTCTCGCAACTTTATACTCAGCTCAAGTCAACTTTGAGGAAAGTCAAGATCTCGCCAAGACCTGAGCGAGCACTCGCTTGGAGGAGACCTGAGAGAGCATCTTGTCTAGAGACCCAAGCGTGCAACGAGCGGTTGCGCAAGCGCCGTTGAGCGAACAGACGATGAATGAGCGAGCGAGAGGGGGCAATTGGAGAGTCGCGCGAGAGCGAGAGACCAAAACAGCGATCCGTTGAGCGTGAGTGGCTGCGAGGAGCTGTGCCTGGTCAGCGAGCATGCATAAGTGCCGAGCGCATTTGTGACCTTGCGACTCCGGCCGAGATGTGGCGCGTGCTCGACGCGAGACACACCAAGAGAGAGCACAGCAACTACATAAATCTCAAGAAGCAGCTGTATACCACAATGTACATGTGTAAACGATCGGTCGACGAATGGCTGAGCGAGCTTGAATACATGTGACGCCAGCACAACAACATTGGCAAGGTGATGGACGATGACGAGATGGTGGAGATCGTGCTCGCTGGTGTGTCCTGACACACCGCGAGATAGTACTGCAGCTCTCGCGCGTGCTACGCGCAGACTCTGTTGCCCTCGAGCCAACGCTTGAGCAAGTGAAGAACACTCTTCTAAGCGAGAACGAGATCGACCACATCGTTGAGCAAGAGCAGCACCCTACGAGTTCGGTCCTGCACATCGGCAAGACAACTCGGCAGCACTCCAACAGCAATCGAGACAAGTCGAAGCGACCAAGGCGCAGCGGTAAGTGCCACTACTGCGACAAAGAGGAGCGCTGGCTGCGAGAGTGTCGTAAGCGACAGACCGACATGAAGCTCGGCAAGACCAACACCAGCAACAACGACCAGCATAGCGTAAGCAAGTGGACGGGCGACGCGCCGTCCAGTGGCATCTGCATGGTGAAGAGACATGACGACGATGACGATCACTGCGTGGAAAACCCTGTCCTAGGAGCCTATTTGTGCACTCGTCCGCGCTTGTTACATGTGAATGCGCCGCAGCCGTCGTCGACGAAGAAGTAGGCGGTTGAGCTGCTTGGTTGACATGGAGGTGGTGGTGGTCTAGCGCTGGTCTCGAGAGATGAGGAG
This sequence comes from Globisporangium rhizosaccharum, assembly GCA_023333795.1. NCBI lineage: Eukaryota > Oomycota > Peronosporomycetes > Pythiales > Pythiaceae > Globisporangium > Globisporangium rhizosaccharum. The sequence goes on along the minus strand of JAASFN010000934.1, from coordinate 5,136 downwards.
TGAGAGAAGCGCTGAGTGGCGCCTTGGAGGGAGGCGTGAGAATGCGTGAGAAGGTGTGAGAACCAGTGAATCGGTTGGTGGTGGCAGAGGCAGTGTTGGCATGATATTGCCAATATAATTAGCCCAATATTGATATTTATTCGAGGACACGCCGCAATCAATTTCTGCCGCAATATATTTCCACTAATAATTGAATTGTATTATGATTTCGTCTAAGAATGAGAAATGAAAGAAGATGAGATGACAATGAGTTGTTGGTTGCAAGAAAAATTGGATGCCTCGACAAAATGAGATGGTGCAGGCTGTTGATCATGCTCGTGTTGGCGATAATCGCGTGCTCCTACGCGCGCATGTAGAACGACGCTTGCTTGCTCAGTTGCCATGGTCATCTGTTCTTGCTTCTCTCACAACAGCCGTAGGAGCATTTTCGTTCGAGTCAACATGTGAAAGACGTGCCTGGATCTCTGGATATCAGAGTCGCTAAGCTCTCCTCTACACAACGACTGCGATGTTGTTGACTCGAGCGTCTTCGTCGAAAACGAGCTGATCGACGATCGCTTGGCCAAAATGCACGTTGCCTTCAACCGAGTCGACAACGAGGTCCGTGATCGCACCGACTGCCATTGTGCTCGCACTCGCATCGAGATCCGGCGTGAACGTCACAAACGTCTTCACGAGCGTCGCGTGACTGTCGCTTGCAGGCGCCGACTGCAACTCGACCCACCCGCGCTCACGGAAGCGAATGCCACTTGACGACGCATCCGTGCGTCGCACAGGCTGTACCGCTGCGCTCCAGAGCAGCACCACGCGGTCGTCGAGCTCGACTTTTTCAAGCACTTGCGTGCCGTAGATGTCCATGCGCTTGCTCTTCGTTGCGATGTTGAAGCCAAAGCTCCGTGCGACGTAGTCACTACGCGGCGCTTCGAGCTGCGCACAGAGCACAGCGTATATCTGTGAGTGGCAAGTCCTGTTGTCCTCTTCCAACAAGCACACACAGCACGCGCCATACCTCGCGGTAGTAGTAGCTCCGGCGTCGAATGCCGTCTTTCGACATGAAGCGCCACATACTCTGCTTCGTCACGTCGAAGCGGTGGTGCACGACTTTGCTCGCCGTGAACTCGACGTGCATGCCTTTGTCGACGCAGTTGCGCACTTGGATGTCGCCGCCGTCGGTAGTGAGGTTGCGCAAGTAGCTGCGTGCGAGCTCTTGCTCAAAGCGCAAGTACGCGTCCTTGAGCTCGTGCTTGAGCTCGCGCAAGAGCGCTTGCTCGCTCTCAAAGACGTTGCTGGCGCTGGCTTTGAGTCGCTTGGACGTTGACGGCAGTCCTGGGATCTGCTCGCAGCATTGCCAGGCATAACCACACACACAATGCTGAATGAAGACCTGCTGTCTCCTCGTACGACTGACCAAGCAAGCAAGCACAAGAGAGAGCGTATGTACCTCAATGTCGTGCTGACCAATGAGCAGTCGCTCGAGGCTCCGTGCGAGCTGGAGCTGGCCTTCGAGTGTCGCTTTGAGCTGCCGGTTCTCCTGCTCAGCACGCTCGCGCTCTTGCATCTGGAGCTCCGCGAGACTCGCCCATCCGATGTGGGTCGTCGCACTGGACGACGACTCGGCTAGCTCAAGACGTTGTCGCTGTCGAGACGATGGGTCTGCATCTGGTACTGGCGTCGCGACTGGAGACGACACAGCGCTGCTTGTGCTACTGCTTGATGATGCTTCGCTCGCACTGCCGTTACCGCTGCCGTCTCGCTGCAACTCGTTGAGCATCTGCTGCATCTCGACGACTTTCACGCGCAAGTAGAGCAGCTCTTGCCGCTGCTTCCGCACGCGCTTCTTCGTCGGCTTCTGCGTGCTCTGGTCGCTGCTCTCGCCTGCTTCGGATGTGGCTTTGCTCGAGTTTCGTGCAGTTGCGACTGGTGGTTGCTGCGTAGCGCTCGCTGTCGCAGCACTGGTCGACTTGCCTGCTTTCTTTGTCGCCTTCTTCGCTTGTGCGGTCGCAGTGCTGTTGCTTGTCCTGGAGCGAGCTATCGTAGTTCCTTGCCGTTTCGGTCGTCGCCCAGACACTGCAGAGTTGGATGCTTCCGTGACAACTGAAGCATCGGAGGATGCACTCGCTGCTGCTACTGTCTGAGACGAGTGATTCTCGCTGCTGCAACTGCTGTCATATGCATCGAGTAGGAGGAGCGCGTCGTCGATGGAGAGGAGCGAGTCGACATCGCTCTCTTGATCGAGGCGATCGATCATCTCGAAGAATCCCGGACTCGGTGGACCATGTCGTCGTGGAATGCTGTCGCTTGTGCTGCTTGTGCACTTGACGCGCTTGCGAGTCGTGTGTGCGAGTGAGGTTGGTACTGCTGCAGAGCTGCTCGAGTCTGAGCATTCATCCTCCTCGTCGATCTCATTGTAGCACGAGTCGACAAATGCGAGCGCTGCCTCGAGTGTCAGCTCCATACTCGTGCGCGCAGCAGCAGTAGCGGCAGTCGTGGCTGGCGTCGCGTTCATTATGCGTCCGAGTCGCAAGTCGCGAGCGAGTGTGACCTCTGATCATTCAGCTCTGGTCACACCGGCTACTATTTGAATCAAAAACGAGCATAATCGTCGCTTGACAAGTCAGAAACGGATTAGATTTAACTCGTCATTTTTAGTGTATAAATTGAATGTGAGCGCTGATTGGAGGAGTTTGTGAGCACAATCTCGACATGTCTCTTCGAGTTTGTATGAAAGAAAACCCAAGCCCTCGCCGTAAACTTCAGAAAGTCGGATTGATTTTGTAGGCTAGAACTCCAAGGCTAGAACCAAGGCTAGAACTCCAAGCAACTGACGTCTAGGACGTCTTGGATCGACCAAGCGCATGCGCTTGCTTGTCGCGTCCAAGACTGCTGTCGATCTGCTCATGTACACTGCTCGTTTGCAGCTCTTGATGAGCTCTTAAACGATTATGGTTAAATGAGTTCTGATGGCGGCGCACATGGATAGTAACAGGGCAATCACTGACTGAAATCGCCACACGCATATCACGCTTGCAATGGCAACATGGTTCGCAGCTGTGCATCAGCGTCAGCTCGATGCTTGGTTGCGTGAGGACCTTGTAGCGCAATGGCTCGCGCTGTGCATTATTCACGATCTTGAGCAACAACGCCCCTACTCAGGCGATGTAGTCCACACTCGACACTCAGATGGTAAAATACATGTTAGTTTCTGTGAACTCTTTCAATGACGCGACTGGCGAGCTCAACTCCATAAATATCACTATCAAGCAAGCAACTCTGTCGACTGCCGACTCTCGACGACGCACCACGTCTCGACCTCGCTCGCACGACGACGTCTCCACTGCAAGCAGTTGCCATGTTTGCGGACGTCAATGAAGGCGATGCAGCGAGCGTCTTCATCGACGACATCGCGCTCTTTGAGCTCGACAGCTTCATTATCTCGTCAGACGTGTTGCCAACAGCAGCATCAGCAGCGACGACAACACGAGTGGTTCCAGAGCATGTCGCGGTCGATAGCGGCAAGCGCGCAGCTACAGCACGGTCGACACCGCGGATGAAGTGTATGACTCCAAAAGAACAGATCGAGAGCCTTCGCCACGAAGTCTCAAGGCTCGAGCAGCAGTTGAGCGACTGGCGAGCGTTCTGGAAGCAGTCAGCAGCACTTGCACCGACTCCAATGCGCTACAAGCGACAGCGACCGGACGGCTCTGATACTTCCACTGCGACTGCCAGTGCGACGCAGTACTTTCCGTGGGCGAGCATTGCAGCAGAGCGACAGCGAGAGCTCACGGTCGCTCAGTGTACGAATCGAGACCTGCGCGAGCAGATCGACGCCACGCGCAAGCTCCTGCGCTCGATGCGCAAGTTCGTGCGACGACGAGCAGCCGACGCAGCGGTGCGTCGCATCTTCCTGCTTCATAGCTCCTGTCGACGCTGTGGTCTCTCTCACACTCGCTCTTGAATGCAGCATCTCCAGCGCGAGCTCGTGCGTGCAATGCCACTCGACCATCCTCAGTCCTTGCGTGAGAGCAGCAATAGCACCGCTGCGTTCCAAGCGCTACTCACCAACACATTCGCGATGCTCCACTCGTTCGAGACTGTTGAAAAGGCTGCAGTAGCGCATCATCACCAACAGCGAGAGATCAATGTCTTTCGCATCTGGACAGTCGAGCACGATCCGCGCGATGGATCGTTTCTCAAGATGCTCGACCGCTACGCCGTGCCGTTTGAACCGCGTGCGGTAGCCTCAGCGCTGCTTCGTATCTCTACGAAGCGCGAACGAGCTGGACAGGTCTCAGAGGTGCGTACAGATTAAGGCGTCTCTTGGCGTACTCTTGTGACGCTTGTCATCTGACGACTGTGCGCTGAAGTTCTTCCGCGCTACAGACGACGGCGTGGTCTTGCATCAGCTTTTCAAGCGCTATGAGTACCCGACTGCGCGTGGACACGTGCGCGAGCACCATGCTGTGTGCTCGCATACAAACGAAACAGACACGCTCGTTGCGCTCTCGCGGCTCACAGACGTCTTGCGGCCGAGTGGTGCGTCTGTGAGCGCGTCGTCGCGGTTGCTTGCAAAGACCTGGATCCGCATCGCCGCGTGTCCATTGACAGCAACGCCTGATCGCCCCGTGACAGTCATCCAGACATATTCGACGATGGCGTTTGAGACAATGACACTTCCGAGCGACCTCAGTCCAGATGCCAGGGCGATGTGGACTCCTGCGAACCTCAGAGCTACGCTCGTGCCGATCTTGGACGCAGGCGTCACGGACGCTCAGCACACGCTCGAGAACGAACTCATTCAGAGTGAGAGTATCGGACCCAGCATGTCCTCAACCTTGTGATCGTCAGCATGACGTTGCCGCCATGTCGAGTCTTTGAGAGCAAGGAGCTATCAAACCGAAGCTCCGTCGAATCATTGACTCGAGCGACCAACTCGACGATGAATCAGGAAGACAGAAGAGATAAATTGGACAGCTAAGACATCGCTCATTGCGTCGCTTCGTCCGAGCGGAAGAGCGTCGCGTAGTCTGCGCTCATGTGCATTAGTGCAGGAAGAGAGAGAGATGCCCACGCACGACTTGCGCAGGCGGCGACAGGAGCTCTCAAGGTCTCAAGGTCTCGCTGGTCCTCTGCCGTTTG
>JAASFN010000933.1:0-11928 GCA_023333795.1 Globisporangium rhizosaccharum | reverse complement strand
TGCGTGCCGAGCACAGCTTGCCTGTGCGCTTATGGCGTTTGTGGTGCTCTGTGCGCGAGCAAGCGTCTTAGCCTCTGCCTCGTGCTCGCAGAACCTTGTGCTCAAGACCATTGACCTCACGCTCCAGACTGTCGCACTCGTACAAATGCTCGAGTCCGGATCACCCGAGACGCTCGTGTATGCGTACGCGTCACTGATCGCGGCGAATGCGCTGTCATGCGTTGTGGTGACTCTTCTTGCTATGTCGCACCTCTATTTGCTGCTGCTGCCACTGGCGACTTTCTTCGTCGGCTTCTTGGCGCGTGTAGGCTCGTCGTCGCCTCGATGTACTGCCCTTTAGTCCATTCTTGAGCGTGTGTTCAATGGCGATCTCGAAGAGACGCGAATGAGCTAGTGTTGGTTACTGTACAGTACATCTGAAAATGCGCAAACTTCAGTTTGTGTCCAGTGTGAAGTAACATTCGATTAAGCTGTTTTTGTACAAAATTACAGAAATGGATAAAATAAGTTTGTACATCAGATAAATCGCAATGGAATGTACAGGACAAAACATAACACAAAAATGGAATAAATCCACGTTGTACTGTAAAAAAGAACGATATCAATTCCCTTTTTCTGTGCGAATGCCGCTACAATCGCTAGTCGAGGTGACAATAGATATATATTTTCCATGCTCGAGCCACTTACCTCAGTTTGGCTTCAATTACATAAATATCTTGCTTAGCACCTGCCCACTGTTCCAGTTTATCCTGACTTTGTACTTCAGACTTTCCGTCGACAAAGTAACGAAACTTGAGCTCATAATCATCAAAATTTTCATTTGTCACTCAGGTGATACACGAACCACGATGGCGTAAGAAATACCTCAAAGCATGCCAACCGCAGTAGTACCAGGCGAAAGTGCATCAGATAAGATGATCAAAACGCCAATGCCAAACATGTGAGATGTGACGCTTGATCAAGTCGAGCGCTGTGTTGTTCAACCAATTAGCTGGTCGTATATATCTTTGTCCAATACTGTATAGTATATGTAGGTTCAGACACTGATGTATCGGCGACCTTTCACAACCAAAAAACCTCATGCTTGGAGCCGATACAAAAGCGTTGAGGTGGTCCACCTCAACTTTTCGTCGCTTTCATTAACGCAGCATCCAGGCAGTCTCCAGCGACGCGAGTGAATGACGCTCGCTCAACGCGCACAGACACCAAGAGCGCGCGCAACGTGAGTGAATGGCATTCGCTGTGATTCGTGACGAGCTACGGATCTAACTGTTACAATGCGTGCTTGTGCGCGTGTGCTCAGATGCGCAATAGCAAATGAGGCCGTCCTATCAGTGCTCGAGCGCTCGAACGCAGCATCCAGGCAGCCCCCCAGCGGCGCGACGCGCAGGAGAAGCATCGCCACTCTCCACAAACAGGTCATTGGTACGGATGCGACTGAATCTCGGGTGGATCGAGTGCTTGCCAGTGCAAGCAACTGAATGAATCGTGTGCGCTCATGTGCGTTGCAGTGCGAGCAAAACACTGAAGTGCACGCAGCTGGCGATACACACGACGACTAATGCGCGCTGCTGACAGCACACCACAGCATTGGGAATGCGTACAAGATGCCAGCACGTGAGACAGCTCATGAGGATGCAATCTGCGGAGACAAGCAACTTGACAATCAATAGCTCAAAGGATTGTGGTGTACGCACTCGTATCAGTCCTGGATGATGTCGTCTGTGTCCTGAAGAGACTCGTCTACAACACACAATCCCACAACCCTTTCAATGAGCTCGTTTCGCGGCTCCTCCTGAACATCTACCCTAATGTTGGTCTTGAAGCCACTCCGAATCGTTCCTGCGCCGAGGCTGTTCCACGCCAAGCACGCCCATGTGATTGCTTCGGATCGGGATGGAGGGAGAAGACGGAATGGCACTTGATCAGCAGCATCGTGGCGCTGAAGCTATTGCTGCACAAACTCGACCCAGGTTCTGCGAAGGTGCCGCTTGAGTGGGGCGAACCACGACACATCCGCCGGCTGGCACACAGATGTCAGGCCAGGAGGGACTTTGTGCAAATAGACGTTGAAAGCTTCAGCATGTGCGACCACTTCGTCGGTCCAGTGCGCGGAGAAGTCGTCGAGCAAGAGCAGCACTGGCTCAGCCTCGAGTCGACTCGCAAAGTGATAGTCGAGGAAGTCGATCGTGAGCGCCGAGTTCTACCAGCCGCTTGCGTTGCAAAACACCTGAGCTCCAGTCGATCGCGACAAAGTCTTGATTTCCTTCCACAGGCGAAGTCCAAACCCGCGACGAGCGGCCACGTTCTCTTGTGCTGTCGCACTGTTCGTAGATGGCGGAGTCTTGAGCACAAAGTATGGAGCGTACTGGTTCCCGTCCGAGTCTGCAAGAAACATGCCCGCAAAGCGCTCCTTCCCACCGCAGCGCACCCAGACGGTCTTTTCGCCTCTTGAGGTGATGGTGCGTCTTGGAAGATATTCAAAGCAAACGCCGGACTGGTCAGCGTTGTATACGCGAGTCACTTTGAGCTCTTTCTTGATCCTGCTGACGTCTTCCCAGAACGCCATTGCAGCGACGTTCATGTGCGGCGGAGAGCGCTGGGCTTGACGCGTACGAGCGCGGAGAGAGAGCTTGTGACGCTCCAAAAACGATCGTCTCCACGGCCACAAAGCACAGAACTTCTCTGATGTCGCACATTCGTCCTTTGCGACAGCGCACGCCTTCAGTTGCAGCACGAGATCTGACACGGGTACTCCCTCAGTACGGACTGAGTCGATCCACCGCGCAATCGCTTCTTCGCCCTCTTTTGGTATCACAGTCGCCGTTCCCTTCTCGCGCTGCGTGCGCATCGACGCGCGTGCTGCAGACTCACACATCTTCTTGATAGCTGCTCGCTGCTTCTTCCACGCGTAGATCGTCTTGCGCTGCGTTTCGCGACGAGAGAGCGACAGATGCGAGTAAAACGCGTCAAGCGTGCTCGCGATGTTGCCACTCGCACAAAAGTGGTTGAGGACAGCAAGCTTCTTCTCGTAGGTCTCAAAGACTCGAGAGTGCTGCGCCTTTGGCCGCCCGCGGCCGTTTTTCCTTCTTTTGCGCCCCTTTGCCATGGTCTGGCTGTTGTGCCGATCGCCACGACATGTCCGAATTGACAAATTGTTTGTGAGGCCACATTCTCTCCATTGCGATTGGCTAACAAAGATTGTCTGAATTGACAACTCGTCCGAACCTACATATACTATACAGTATATATACCATTGTCAAAATATGTGCTGCTGACAAGCTGGAGCGAGTTGAGAACAGCCCATATCTGGCGTACAGCTTCGCGTTGGCATGTGTCCTCCAACTCCATGTCCATTTGGATCATGAACTCTTTGTCCTTCTTACTGACTTTTCCCATGCGTTGGAACGCCACAGAGGCACGGCGACTGATTGCCTCGAGTAACTTCAAATCACTCGGCATCGTCAGGTTGAGCTTGGCCGCTGCGCGTTTCGCGCGCAGACACAAGTCCAGCGGGCTCACGCTTGCCGTGAGCGCGAAGAAGGCCGTCAGCGAAGCACTCTTCGAAGCGCTTGCGATGATTGGCCATAGTTAGATCGTAGCCATACACGTTGACAATCTCGTCATTGACGTACAGGCCCGCCCATGATCAAATCACCGATCCGGTGACCACAAAATTGTCGTCGATGATGCAATGCTGAAACATAGTAAAAGGTATTAGCGAAAACACATCAAAAAAGCAAATACAAAAGTATACGCGAATATTACGTACTTTTGAGTGCATCGGCCATGGATGAAATCTGATTTAGCTCGCTTCAGGCAGGTGAGTCACTGCCGGTCGATGTGTTTCAACTCAGTTGAGCTTGTCAGAAGTCCCACATGGATCGACGGGTTGCCAATCATGATGTCTGCGATGCACGTTCAAAGCTGTGTGTGTCTTAGTACATAAAGCATTGTAATGCCATAGGGCCGTGTATCTCAAAGTACGTCCATTAAAAAAGCAACTCCAATGCTGTGCTCGGCGTTGCACAGGTAATTGATCATCTTGTCAAGTGCAGTAAGACAGAACACAGTGTCCCTCTAAATACGTCCATTCAAAGACGGCAATGTCTATGCTGTGCTCGGCCTTTCGTAGGTAGTCAAGTAGCTTGTCGAGTAGCCCGCGGCGAGGAGCGACATTACCACAAGGAAACTCGAGCTCCTCAAGCCACACCTCATTCAGTTGTTGAGCGATTTATGGCGGTGGCGTTGATGGTGGTGGCGAGAAGCCAAACGAGCATGGGCTCGAGCACGGGCTCGCTGGAACGAGATCGTCCAGGAGATGAGGAGGCAAAGAAGGCGTGCTTGGTTGCGGTACCCGCGCTCTACGCGAAGCAACAGTCGGCTTGACGCGCCGCGCGAGCTGATGGCGACCGACATTGAGTCGGCGCGCAATCGGTCGTACAGCGAGCCCCTCGCGCTCGAGGCGACGTGCATCCTCGACCTGCGCGTCCGTGATGATACGGTAGACGCGCGCCATTTTGGCAGACTGATTGGCGCAGGGGCTCCTTCTCACTCGCACTCTAACTTGATCAAACTATGGAGCATTTACTATCTTGCTTTCGTTATGGAGCATTCGCCATACAAAAAACAAGGCTTTCCGACTCTATGGCGAATGCTCCTTTTCACTTGATTCCTGTATTGCAAATGCTCACTCTCCAGTCGTTTTTGTTTCACTTGAGCCTGCACCCACAGAAACGCAAGCATCATCGGCTGGCGCAAGTTGCACCATCGCGCTCAACTCGTGCAGCAGACACCCGAGCAACAACAAGCGGCCCTACTTTGACAAGCGCCAGGAGGCTCACAAGAACGTCGAATGTTGCTTCGGTGTGCTGAAGGGTAGGTTCAGCATTCTCTCTCAGCCCACTCGGTTCTGGAAGGTCTCAACGCTGCGGCAAATCTGGCAAGCGGCAATTCTCATGCACAACATGTTCGTGGAAGAAGGCGAGGCGAGTGACAGTGACTGCTTAGAACATCGCGTCTCATCGAGAGCAATCCAACAGGGGTTTGCGCGCCGCTTGATTCGTACAATTCAGTGAGCAAAGTGCAATTTTCTGTTGTTGCTGTTTTTGGTGTGGTGTATTCCCGAATGTAATACACATGTGATGCAGTTTGTATCGGCTCGCAATCGAGACTCTATGGGACAATGAACATTCACCATTCAGCTCAAGCAAGTGTTTGGTACGGTTTGTGAAGCAGCACTGCTCGTATAGCAACACCACTCATAATTTGCGTATTACTGACATAATCTTTGATACAAATGTAAATATTGTATGCTTGCATTGTCATCTGTTATTGTCAAAATGTGTGCATACCGCAAAACGTTTGTTCTATCCGACGTCGGTTCGTATCCGCCACTTGGCAGTTGTATGCCCATTTTGTTTTTACGAAATCCAAACAACACGACTCCTATCCGACAGTTTCAAACAACTTTCGCACCGAGGCTCAGAACACTCTAGCGTTATCAAAGCGAAGAGCACGCTCACGAGAGTGTCGTCAGTGCTGTACATACAGTTTGTATTACCGGCCGGCAATACAATGCTTCGGAACATCCCCATGCGGTTCGCACGATGTGAGATAACTACTCTGATACATGACTCATGATTTCCAATCCTGATCCGCCACGAATTTCTGCTGCAATGACGTCATTTGTATGCAAATTGGTATTTAGAAAATGTACACCTGTATGTACGCTTTTCTCACATTGCTGTCGAATAGAACAAGTGTTTTGCGGCAATGGGATAAAATACACAGGTTTTGGTCTGATATGCGTTGAAAATATACTAAAATACGGTTTGAAAGTTGGCTTTTTGAACTGCTGGCTTAGACACGTGCGCGTCGCTCTCTATTCCAAATCGTCCTATTTCGCGTCGTATGATTGGCTCCCGGAGTGGTAAATTCGGCGCGTCACGCACGCTGATTCTGCAGTCGCATACCCTCTGTATTTTTATACTTGCTGTGCCTGACTCGATCCCGTTTGTTCGATAGCCAACAACGAGCAGACGCCTGACACGCAATACTCTCCAGTAGCATACCCTGCCACCATGTATACGCTGAAAAAGCACCACCAGACTCGCACATGACGTCATTGAAGTTCCCAAAAGTAACACGCGCGCGCAGTGGCGCTGTCGCTACTTCACCTCGCTACTTCACGCGTTTGCGCCACACCTCCAAGTGTGCGATTGGAAGCTCACCACGCGATTTTTGTCCTTGCGCATCAGCAGCAGCAGATCCATTCGCCATCTCGCCGTCTCGTCGCCGCCGGCCGTATCGCTCGCTCGCTCAGCACAGCACAGCATCTTTCGCTCCTCTACACACCGCCACTACATCACCACTACACCACGATGCTGCGCCGCTTCTCGTCTGCGATCCTCTCGACCCGCCGCGCACCGCTCTCGGTCACGAGCCTCGCTGCGCCGCTCTCGACCGCTGCGGGTGCGAGTCTCACGATTCCAGGCATCTCGGCCGACGTCCGCCACGTACGGTTCCTCTTTCTCTCTTTCATTCGCTCTCTCTAGCTCGTTGTTGCGTTCTCTCTCGTGGCGCCACTTGGGCTTGCACGACAACTGCTGCCTTTGAGCTTGCACGCACCACTTGCTAACACTGCGCTGTCGACCGATGCACATACCGACACACAGAACTGGACGTATGACGAAGTGAAGGCGATCTACGACCAGCCACTGCTCGAACTCGTGTACAAGGCGGCGACGGTTCACCGCATGCACTTTGACCCGAGTGAGGTGCAGCAGTGCACGCTGCTGTCGATTAAGACCGGCGGCTGCACGGAGGACTGCAAGTACTGCTCGCAGTCGTCGCACCACAAGACGTTTGTCAAGCCAGAGCCGACCAAGAAGGTGCGCTAGAGTGACTGGCTTGCTAAGCAAGCGTGTGCATGCATTTGTACATGCAGTGCTGTGCAGATGCACACGTTGTCGCTGATGCCATGCTCATGTCCGTTGGATGGTCGTCCTCACGCTTTCTCTCTTGTTTGTCATGGATACTTACTCACGCACTCAGGTGCAAGAGGTGATTGAGATGGCGAAGCGTGCCAAGGCAGCTGGCAGCACGCGCTTCTGCATGGGCTCGGCGTGGCGCGAAGTTGGCAAGAAAAACGCGTTCAAGCACATCTTGACGATGGTGCGCGAAGTCAAAGCCATGGACATGGAGGTGTGCTGCACGCTCGGCATGCTCACGGAGGAGCAAGCCGTGCAGCTCAAAGAGGCTGGGCTCTCGGCGTACAACCACAACCTCGACACGAGCCGTGAGCACTACGCGAAGATCATCACGACGCGCACGTACGACGACCGGCTCCGGACGATCGAGAATGTGCGCAAGGCCGGCATCTCGGTTTGTTGCGGCGGCATCCTCGGCCTCGGCGAAGAGAAGCACGACCGCATTGGACTCTTGCACACTCTGTGCACGATGGAGGAGCACCCTGAGTCGGTGCCAGTGAATGCGCTGGGTGCGTACCTTGCCTTGTCTTGTGCCGGTGGTTGTGCGATTCTGGTGGTGCAATGCGACACTTGTCACTAACACCACTCGCTTTTGCATTCTGCTGCTGTTGCTGTCTGTGTGTACAGTCCACGTCGAGGGCACGCCGCTGTTTGACGAAGAGATTGAGCCAGTGACTGCGTTTGACATGGCGCGTACGATCGCAACGGCGCGTATCTTGATGCCGAAGACGATGGTGCGTCTCTCGGCTGGTCGCATGTCGTTCACGGAAGCGGAGCAGGGACTGCTGTTCATGGCCGGTGCGAACTCGATCTTCAACGGCGACACGCTGCTCACGACGTCGAACCCGGCGTTTGAGAAAGACAAGGCGATGTTTGAGCGCATGGGACTGACGGGCAAGCCAGCGCACCAGCCGCACAAGCAGACGCCGTACATTGTCAAGGTCACGCACTCGGCGCCCGTAGAGATCGACGACGAGCCGCAGCTCGAGCGCGTCGCTGCCATGTAAATACACTCGCGTCGTTGTCGTGTCAGCTCGCTTGCGTTTGCTTGTTTGTGAATGGCAAAAGCAATTGTGTGCGGTCGATAGATGTGTGGAAGCGCGAGTTGAAGTGACCATCACTCAAACTTGCGTCGCTTGATTGCACTGAAGGGCAACCAACTGCACGCGAGCAAGAGCAAAAGCACACAGCACACAGCAATGGGAACGAACGCGAGCGAGCGAATGGGTGTGTTCATGCACATGCGGCTCTCTATCTGCAAATATCGCGTGATTACTTCTTGAATGACGGCTTCTTCAGCTGGCGCCGGTCTTTTGCGCTCATGCGCGCCTTCGACGCCTGCTTTGGTTGCTTTGGCGCAGCTGCTGCTGCTGCCTTGTGCTTCTTTGGCGCTTTCGCTTGCATCGAGGCGCTGTCGTGCTTTTCGTCTCCGTCCGACGCTTTCCGCTTCTTCTCACTGCTCTTCTGCGCAGCGAGCTTGACGACTGTCTCGTGGTCCAAGCGTCCGTCGTCGTCATCGTCATCTTCGTTTGGGTAGAACTCGGCCATGTCGCTGTCGTCGTCGTTGTCGTCATCGTCCTCGTCCACGTCATCATCGTCGCTCTCTGCATCGCTCTGCGGCGCCTTTGCTTTGCTCTTCTTTGCGCTACTCACACCTTCGCCGTCTTCGTCCTCGTCGTCTGTGAGCAGCACTTGCGCGTTCTCAAACTCGAATGCGTTCGCATCAAAGTCGTTGTCGTCGTCGTCGTCACCGTTATCGCCGTCGTGTTTGCTCTCTTGCTCGTCGCCATCTGCACCACTGCTATGCTCGCGCTTGCTCTTGCGCTCTGTGAGCTTCACGTGCTCTTTCAAGCGCTGGAACTTCTTGCCGTTCACGTGGCGCTCGACTTCGGCAGGGATGCGGTTGAGCACAGTGTGCGTGACGTTGCAGAACAGACTCTTGGGCTTGCGTCGGTGCGGCACAATGAGCGGCGCGTACTTGGAGTAGTCGTAGCAGTACCACTCCTTTGCTTTCACAAACTTCTTGGACCGCAGGTGCGTCTCAATTGCGTCCTTGCGCGGCAGCAGCTCGTGCTGCGTCAGCTCGCACCGAATGCGCACGCGCGCACTCTCGCCTTCGCCAGTTTCAATTGCTTCGAGGTACGCGTGTTGCGCAAGTAGTTCACGCACATCTGCGTCTTCAATCACTGGCGAGCGCTTTGCAGGCGCGCTCTCAGTCGCGTGTGCTGTCGTCGTCGTCGAGGAGCTCATCGCGATCGTCGCTGTCGTCGTTAGTGTTGCGGCGCTTTGATGACTGGTTGGTTTTGGCTCGGTCACCTTGTTTATCGTGTTTGGTGTGGCTACACAAATATGCAGAAAAAGAGACTCATGTATGCCATTCAAGAGCTGACAACCATGAGCACTTGGAGACATCTCGTCTCTGAGTCGCTCTCTTGATACTTCTTGGTCAGTGCACGCACACTGCTCAATCGACTTGCTCGAACGACTGACTCGCGTCGGCGCAGCGACGTTGTTCAGTTGTCCTCGAGTGCAAGTACGCCAGCAATCGATGCTCGTCATGGCAGTCTGATCAACACGCTGGCACTTGCTTCCGTTCGTGCTACTTCGAGCGCTTCAAACTATCCTTGGCGGCAGCGAAGCGTGACGAAAATCGCAACCTCAGCGTCTTGGTGTAGGACCCATCAATCGTCAGTGTGCACTTGCTACTTTGACAGAGCTGCGCGACACGAGCGCTCGAGACGATGAAGACACGAAAGGACCAGAGTCCTTCGGTCGCGACTACAGCTGCCGCTCCTGTGCACACGCGTGGTCATCCATTCGCAAGCACTGTTGTGCTCCCGTTCCCAGACCTTGCGCTCTCGTCGTCGCACTCCAAGGCAGATGGACCTGCTCGACCGCCACTGCTGGGCTCGAAAGCAAGTGGAGGAATCGACGCGCAGCTCTCGTTCCTACAGGTGTTCGGTGTGCTCGGACTGCCCATGGTCTTTGTCGTGACGGTGTGCATCGCGTGGACGAGCTGGTTCCTCTTCCTCGCGTGTGCACCCACGTGGACAGCGAATCACTTGATGGACACGAGCGCGTTCGAGGACGGCAACTTCTGGCTTCTCATTCACCCCGCGCTGTGGCTGCAAGTACTGAGTATCATTGGACTCGCACTCGTGCTGCTCGGGTACATCTACGTGCTGCTCAAGATGCTACTCTGGCGCAATCACGTGTCGAGCTTCTCCGAGAGCTTCCGCCAACGCATCAAGTCGAGCGGACACTGGAACAAGTTCACAATGTGTCGCCTCCGCCGCTGGCGACTTGGACGCGTGCTCGCACTGTGGCGCGACCTCACAGGCTTTAGCGGCACGAAGCGCAAGTTCTGGGTACGACTCGTTGCTATTGAGAGGTGTACGCGCACATGAACTCCAGTGTGTCTTTGCTCCTTGTGGGTGACTCATAACTGTCCTGACATCTGCACATTGCTGTCCTAGAACCTCTGGCTCAAGACCACTGACTTGACGCTCCAGACAATCGCGCTCGTCCAGATGCTCCAAACAGGGTTCCCCATGACCATGGCGTACAGCTACGCAGGGCTCATTGTCTCGAACGCACTTTCATGCGTCGTTACGATCGTTAGCCGCAAACACTCGGCGTTCCTCGAAGCCCTCGTCGACTCCATGTACGTACGTGTGCGTGCGTCTGGACTGCAGCGAGTTCACGTCGCCTCAACCACAGCTCGTGCAAGGTCTGAGTGCCCAATGCCCTCTCGCTACGTTTAGCTTTGACTTGATCTTTGCAGTCGCAGTCCCAATCGGCGTGCTCGCGTACAGCTACAGCAACTTTGACTTTGATCGCGACGTGCTTGCGATCAACGACGAGGTCTTCCCGAGCGGTGCGTTCGAGCGCCAGGCGCGCATGCTCGCAGACCCATCCGAGGTCTTTCTCTTCCGCACGAGCTTGGACTCGCTCCGGATCCTCTCGATCACAGACTTGCTCCTGCGCATTGGCATGAACCTGTCGTTCTGCTACCGTCTCAAGCGCGTCGTCGAAGTGCAAATCGCGCGACGCAAGCGCACACTTCGACTCGGACGCCAGTGCCGCGCGTCGTCGCACTTGTGTTTGCGCTCTTTGCCGCGCTCGTGCTCGTTGGGACGCACAAAGCGATCGACGCGACCGACGCTGCGTGCGCTGCGTACCCCGAGTGCGTGCTCCACGCGCACCACTGGGACGCTGGCGACTTGTGTCCGTGTCTCGTGCTGATCGACGAAGACCGAGCACCTACGACGTTTGAAACGTGGCTCACACCAACAGACGTGACCGAGACGGTTCGCGCACTTGCTCGCTGGGGTGAGCTCCGCGTCTTGCAGCTCACCAACTGCCAGCTGCGGCACTTGCCGGAAGAGCTCCAGCAATGCGAGCACTTGCATCATCTGTACGTCTGATAGTGTCCTGCACCTAGTACCAGCGCTTGTGTGACGAGCTCCGAGATTCTCTCACTCACGCATGTACATACACACGTACGTGCGCTTGGCAGGTCGCTCGTGTACACTGAAACGGAGGCGTTCCCAGTCTGGGCGACGCAGCTCACGAAGCTCAACTTCCTGTACGATTCGAGACACTTGAGCCATTCACTCACTCGCTCGCTCGCCCACCCATAGCTCACGGACTGACTGTCTCTTCATGCACGCCTCTCGGTGTCACGCGCCTAAACAGACACGTCGAGGACAAGATGGGCTTGGACAGTCTCCTGCACCTCCCGGACAACCTCTTTGATCGCATGCGCAACCTCGAGTTCCTTCACCTCGGCATTCACGCGCGTCTTGCGAAGCTCCCGTCGTTCGATGGACTCTCGGGGCTCAAGCAAGTCATGTTTGCGTACTTGTTTGCAATCACTGAACTGCCGTCGTTTGCGCCACTGACAAAGCTCGAGCGCCTGCAGCTCGTGTACTTC